>JARBWK010000002.1:110736029-110953529 GCA_030556195.1 Anolis apletophallus | reverse complement strand
GTTGCCAGCGAGACAGGCAGGGCGGAGCGCTCCCTCTGGAGGCCCCGCCTCGTGCTTTCTCCTTCCTGCAATGCCCCGCAGGTGGAAGAAGCGCTGTGCAGGTGGAAAACACCAGCAGAAGCCCGCGCGGTGGCAGGTAGATCTTTTGGACTTGGTTGCTTTAAGAGTAGCTCGCATGCTGAAAAAGTGTGAGCACCCCTGGTCTACACTGTAGAATGAATGCCGTTTGAGATGGCTTTAACTGCCACGACTCAGAGTTATGGAATCCTGGGGGTCGCCTGGGGAGGCCCTGCTCTCCGTCCCGCCTTCCTCGCAAGCGGGACTGCTGAGGACGAGGGACAGGGCCTCCTCAGTGGTGGCCCCTGGGCTGTGGAACTCCCTCCTCAGTACATTTGATTAGCCCCCTCCTCCTAGCCCTCAGAAGGAAAGTAAAAAAACGTGTGTGTGTGTGTCTAGAGAGAGGGCAAATACATAAATAAAACAAACCACATTGCAGCCTGGAGAGGCGCCAGCACTCTTTGGCAGGGAAGGCTAAAGTAAACTACAACTCCCAGGATTCGGCAGCATAGAGCCATGGCAGTTAGAGTGGTGTCGAACTGTATCCGTTCCGCAGCGTGTGCGCGGCCCTAGAGGTGGCATGCCGGCGGAACACGCGGGGCATGGAAGCCGGGAAGCCACCCAGGCGGCCAAGCGGGGCTTGTCATATCCTCGAGGGAGCGGGCCCCAAGCCCTCGCTCTTCCCTCCCCGCCGCCTCGTGAAGGGGAGGAGGAGGAGGAGGAGGGCGGTGGCCCCGAGCAGCCCCTTCCTCGGCACTTACCGGCTCCGCGGAGGGAGGTGGCTCGGCCCCCTCCGGCCCAACCCGATCCGCCCGCCGTTACCATGGGAACACTTCCGGCCGAGGCCGAGAACGCCGCGCGCAGAGGCTTCCTTCCAGCGCTAAAGGGAACGGGAGGCGCCGGCGGAATCCCTGGCCAACGCCCGGCAGGAGGCGAAAGCCGGAGCCAGGCGCCCGAGGACTCCAACTACCGTCATGCACCGCGCCATGCCGGCTCTCGCTTCCCTCCCCGGCGCCGGAGACGACTGCGCACGCGCCGCGCTCTGGACTTCATTCCCCAGCAAGGGCCAGCCCAGCCCCTCCCTTTCGAGGGCTGCCATTGGCTGGGACACTCCGCGGGGCCGGCTCTCTTTGGGCCTAGCCTCGAACGCCATGTTCCTTTCGGACTTCAACTCCCAGGAGCCCCGGCCAGGTTGGCCAACGGCGAGGAATTCTGGGAGCCGAAGTCTTTAAAACTTGGTGGGCCGGCACTACGGGGAGGAGCTGGCGGGATGACGCCGTGGGCCCCCAGCGCGGAAGTGGGGCGAGGTGGGAACGGCCCAGGAGGCTTCGTCGTTTGCAGCAGAGGAGGCGGAGCCTGGTTCCTCCTGCAGGGTGAGCGTGTCCCCCTTCGCTTCCTCCTCGGTGGGGCCCTTTCCTTCCCCGGGGGCTGGCTCCCCCTTCGGCCAGCAGCGCCTCCCTCCCTCCCTCCCTCCCTCCTTTTTGCTCTCCCCTCTTGAGTGCTTGCTTCGTTTTGCAATTGTCTATTGCTGCTCTCCCTCTCTCTCTGTCTGTGCTATATGAACAAACCTTTATAATAGTAATAATTAGTAGTGATCATAATTTATCATATACTTTGTTAGCCAGAGAAGAGGGATCAGGCCTCTCAACAACAACTCCCTTGCTGCATTACTCCCTCCTTCCTTCTCGCTCTTCCCTCTTCCCTTCTTCTTCCCTCCCTTCTTTCTCCTTCTATTCTCCCTTATTTTTTCCCACCCTTCCTTTCCTCCTTCCTTCTTTTCCTCTTTTCTTTCTCTCTCCCTTCTTTCTCTCCTTCCACTCTTACTTCCTTCTTTTCCTTGTTTCTCCCTCCATCCCTTCTTTCTCTCCTTCCTTTTCTTCTTTTCCTCCTTCGTTCTTTTCCATTTTTCTCCATCCCTTCTTTTCTTCTCCTTCTTCTTCCTTCCTTTTTTTTTTCCTCTTTTCTCGCCCTCCTTCCTCTCCTTCCATTCTTTTTTCCATTTTTTCTTCTTTTCTCTCTCCCTCCCTTCTTTCTCTCCTTCCTCCTTCCTTCTTTCTTTTCCCTCCTCCTTCTTTTCCCTCCTTTCTTTTCTTGTTTCTCCCCCATCCCCCTTCTTCTTTTCTCTCCTTCGTTTCTTTTCCATTCTTTTTCCATCCTTTTGTCATTCTTTTTCCTCTTTTTCTCTCTCTCCCTTTCTCTTCTTCCATGCTTCCTTCGTTCCTTTCCTCCTTCCTTCTTCCTTTCCCTCTTTTCTTTCTCTCTCCCTTCTTTCTCTCCTTCCATTCTTACTTCTTTTCCTTGTTTCTCCCTCCATCCCTTCTTTCTCTCCTTCCTTTTCTTCTTTTCCTCCTTCCTT
This sequence comes from Anolis apletophallus, assembly GCA_030556195.1. Taxonomy (NCBI): domain Eukaryota; kingdom Metazoa; phylum Chordata; class Lepidosauria; order Squamata; family Anolidae; genus Anolis; species Anolis apletophallus. The sequence continues at coordinate 110,951,116 of JARBWK010000002.1, read as the reverse complement.
CGTTCTTTTCCATTTTTCTTTCTCTCCCTCCCTTTCCTCATCTATCTCTCTCCATTCTTGTCTTCCCTTCCTCCTTCCTTCAGTTCTTTTCCATTTTCTCTCTCTTTCCCTCCCTCCTTTCTCTCCCTCCATGCTTCATTCCCTCCCTCCTTTTTTCCATCCTTCCTTTCCTCCTTCCTTTTTATCTTCTCTTTTTCTTTCTCTCCCTTTCTCTTCTTCCATGCTTCCTTCGTTCCTTTCCTCCTTCCTTCCTTCCTTTTCCTCTTTTCTTTCTCTCTCCCTTCTTTCTCTCCTTCCATTCTTCCTTCCTTTTCTTCCTTTCCTATTCCTTTCCTTTCCACATCTCTCTCTCCATTCTTTCTCTCCTTCCATTCTTCCTTTCCTCCTTCCTTCCTTCTCCCATCCTTCCTGCCCCCCTCCCTCTACTGACATTCCTGTTTCTTGTTTTCCTCCCTGCAGGTGGGTTATTTTGCTGCCCCGCCTGCACTTGGGCCCAGCCTCCCATCCAGCACCATGGAGTTCCCAGATCTAGGTGCCCACTGCTCACAGCCATCCTGCAAACGCCTCGGTAAGAGCCAGATTTTGGCCTCAATGCTGTGCCTGTACACCTTGCCTGCTTGTCTCCCCTTCCTGAAGAGATGCTTGCTTGTTGAATCAGGCAGCAAACAAAAGTCCTCTAAAGAGGCGTGAGAGTGCTCAGCCCTTTGTTTCCAGGAGTGTCTGGGAGTGTATCTACACTGCAGAATTACTGCAGTTTGACCCCTGTAAATGCCATGGCTCAATTGCACCTCAATTGCACACACCTACCAATTGATGGGGTCAAAGCTTTCCGAGACAAACCAGGAAAGGGATCTTGGGGTTTTGGTGGACAGCTCAATGAAGATGTCAACCCAGTGTGCAGCAGCAGTAAAAAAAGCAAATTCTATGCTTAGCATGATCAGGAAAGGAATCGAAAATAGGTCGTCAAATGTTGTATTGCCTCTCTACAAATCTATGGTGAGGCCACATCTGAGTACTGTGTACAATTCTGGTCTCCGCACCTCAAGAAGGATATAACGGAACTGGAAAAGGTACAGAAAAGGGCAACAAGAATGATCCAAGGGATGGAGCAGCTCCTTCTGAAATCAGGTTGCAACGCCTTGGTCTTTTCAGCCTTGAAAGACGGCGTTTAAGAGGTGACTTGATCGAAGTGTATAAAATCATGCATGGGATAGAAAAGGTGAATAGAGAAAAAATATTTTCTCTGTCACACAACACTAGGACTAGGGGGCACTCCCTAAAGCTCCAAGGTAGGAAAGTTAGGAATCAGTAGCTACTGAAATGGACATCCAAGTGCCACCTCTGTGTTGATGGAGGCAGGCAGGATTTCCCCGGGTACTGGTTGTGGGGGGTCGGGAGCAGGTGAGGGTTCTGCCCTCCTTTCTGCTAGAGATCCCCGTGTACAACTAGTGGGCCACTGTGTGACACAGAATGCTGGACTAGATGGGCTGAGGCCCGATTCAGCATGGCTCTTCTTATGTTGTTATGTTCAATACTATGAAATCTTTGAAATTTCTAGTTTGGTGAGGCACCAGGACTATCCGGCAGAGAAGGCTGAAGATCTTGTAAAACTACATCTCCCATGATTCCACAGCACTGATCCATGGCAGTTAAAGGGCTGTCAAAGTGCACCATTTCTATAACATAGATTCTTTCTTGGAGGCTGGAGATGATAAGACTTGAGCCTTTTATGTTGCTTCCCTTGCGCGAGGAGTAGCATGTGGTGGTTTTTTGCAGTTTGTAGTATGGGGCATGGGAGCCTGGCTTTCCTGGTGTTTGTTGTTGGAGCTTATGTTATAGCTCATGAAGGGTGATGTAGCAGATCTGTATTTGTTTCCATATGTGCCCTTTTCAGTCAAGGAATGTGCTCTCAAGTTGTATATAAGGGTGACACTTTGCAAAGAGGCAGATTTGGGCATGTGTGGAAACTGAGTGAGATGGTACAGGCTGAATCTCATATCTGAAATGTTTTGGATTTTTTAATACTTATAATTGCATACCTGTACATGTTGATATATCTTGGAGGTGGGACTCAAGTCTAGATGCTAAAATCATCTATCTGCTGCATCTAGCACTGGAACACTCTTTCACCCAGCACCACACCAGAGTCCAGTAATTCAATCTAAAAATGTTTATTAAAGTAGATTAAAAAGGGGGAAAGGGGTCATTCCAAAAAGGTCAGTAGAATAGAAAATACGAAATAGCAGTAATAAAAAAATGACAAGGAACATAAAGCCAAGGAAACCAAAATCCACAACAGTATGCCAAATAGGAACTTTTCCAAGGGAAACACCAAGGAAACAGAGGCATAAACAAGAACAAGAAACTTGAGAATACTTGAACCAAAAACTTGAGAGCAGACACAGGAAAACAGCCTCCTATAGCAATGTTGTCCCATCTGAAAGGTCTGAAAACAACCCACTAATTTAAGCCCTCCAAACTACCCATGACATCATGCCTCTTGCACTTGGATCTTGCTGGTCGAGTCCCTCTGTTGAGGTTGAGAAGTACAAACATTTAAATTTTTGCTGTAGTTCTATTGTAGGGAGTGGGGTTGTAAAATTTTTATAATGTCGTTTTTATGTGTTATAACCTGTATTTTTTATGTGCTGTAAACCGCTCTGAGCTTTGGATAGAGTGGTCTATTAAGCTGAATGAAATAAATAAATAAATAATCTTCTCACAGCCTTGTCTCTGAGCCTCTGAGAAAATCTCTTTGGCCGACTTTTAACACCCTATGCTCCCAAGTCTAATCTAAGTTCCCTTGAAACTTCCCCATTGGCCCAAGGCAATTTCTCCAGGAAACTGGCACTTTCATTTTCCCCGTTCCCTGGGAATGAGCTGAAGAATCCAAAATATTAGCCTGAAGAATCAAAAACATCAGTCTCATCTGCCTGCAATTATCTCCAATCACTCACAGAGTCTTCACTTTGAACCCCATCATCCCTCTCATCCTCTGAACATACAGAAAAATCTTCTGATGCTTGCCAAATTACAACAGTATATTTCTTATACACCTTATGCACCTTATGAGGGCAATTTTATACAATTTTAATAATCATTTTGTGTATAAAACAAAGTTGGTGTAATTTGAGACATCAGAAAACAAAGGTGTCACTATCTCAGCCAGCCTTGTATACAATTTTGGATTTTGAAATACCAGATAAGAGTTGCTCAATATGTACTTAGATCATTAGAACTCTAAATAGTTCAAGGGCATCTCATTCCTTTCTCAGCTGCCTTTAAACATTGCTACACTATGGAAATTGGCACAAATATCCTTGGAAGGGCTTCCGAAGTGGTTTCTATGGTGTAATGTGCCTATTGCTGTCAGGACGTGTTGCTCTTCAAATAACATGTTATGTGATGGCTGTGACACATTCTTTTGGGATTCTTCATCAATGCTGTAAGGACTGTGTTGTTGTACCTTGTTTTAGAAAAATAAGAAGAAGCGAGCAGATAATTCTTTACAGCGGTGCATCTTGTGAAAGCTCTGACATTCTCAGTTGCTTTGATGTTTGTGGTAATAGCATAAGATTAATTCCCAGAAAAAATGGGATCATGGCATAACTTTTTTTATTTTTGATTAACTAAATTTGTCTTCTTTGGACATATGAATAAGGTATATCATTGTCCAGGTGTTTGTTTAGTCTATGTAATAAAACAGATCAAGCTAGCATCAGATGGCTCCGCATTAAGAACATGATACTGAAGCTTATACAAAATTTGAAAATATTTTTGGTGTGCTTCATAATGAAGTTCATCCCAATAAAATTGATAATATCTTCAATCACAAAGTTGTCAAGGAGTTGCTAGTATGGCAGGTTGTAACCGATATCTTGATCCTTCTCAAGATCTTATTGTGATAATTTGTATTCCTGGGAGTTTGTATTTAATTCCAATGTATACATTTTAATGAAGAAAGTCTCACTATTTGTAAGATCGAAGATCATAGAGATTCACACACATCAATATATAAAGACCAGAGAGCTACCAACGTGAAAAGATGTAGGAGTGGTTAGCATTTCAGAACATTTTCCTGGATTGGGCACATCTTTTCCCTAAACACCAGAATGTTTACAAACTCAGCCATCTGCTGTGTGCTCTGTTGTTCTAGATGTGTTTCTCGATAACCACAAAGTACTTCTTTTTCCAGGAGCATTTTCTTGCTTCTCTTAATTTAAAGTCCCAAAGAGAATTTGTTCCATAAACTGGTTGTTACATACTTCTTATTGAAATCCCATAGTGAGGAATATTAGGTAAAAAAGCAGTCTGGATCTCTTTTTTCAGCTCATCATCTCTGATATGAATCTGATTTAGAGAAGTGGACATTCAAACAATAAAATAAGATTATTTTCCTTTCTCTCCCCCCCCCCCCAGTATCCTCTCATTTCTGTTTATCATCAGTAATAATGGCCATGGCACTGTTCACTTCTTTTCTTACATATTCCTGAAAATGTATGGGCCCTTAAAGAAAAAGTAAGACGTGTGGTGTTCTACTCTTACGGTGTTCAGTAGAATGCTTGAATTGTCTGCTGTTTTCCTTTTCATTGTCCTGTCTTTTCCTGCCCACAGACTTTCTCCCTCTTAAATGTGATGCTTGTGAACAACTATTCTGCACAGACCATGTTGCCTATGCCCATCACAGTTGCACTTCAGCTTACAAGAAGGTAAGTGATCTGATGGAAGGCAAAACAAAAAAACCTGCACAGAGATGGCTGAGCTTCACTATTTCTACATTGCTAACACCCAGCAACATTTTTCCTTCCTACCTAAACCACAGGACTTAGGACTTCTGTCTTCTGTTTCAGTACAATTCAGTGCTGGATATGGGTGATGTAAAAGAGGGTGAATCCTGACAAGAATAAAACTTTGAGACCTCAGTGTAAACAAACTTGCACTGTGTTAAATATGTAGCATGCAGCTGAGCTCCAGTTATTTGCCTTTTACCTAAAGACTGAGACCACAATGTATGAGTAATGGAGGCTTTAATATCCTTCGTCTCCCTTTAATGTGATGGAAACAAGAACAAAAACACATCAAGTAATATCAATACAGGCTTTCTCTTTTTAATGCCTCTCAAGGAGAGCAGTCAAATTTTAAGTAGCAAGATGGCTGCAGAAAAGGTTTAAATCTTTCCAACCTGTTTCTGCACACTTACTTTGGAGTAAGAAAGAAAGTGAGACTTGAGTGCCCACTATTTATTTAACCTGGCATTAATTTATTCCTTAAGATAAACAAACATGACATACTGTAGTGTCAACAGGCTTTAGAGAATGACATATCATTGTCACAGCGTCATTTTTCTATCTATGGATTAATTTCATGAATTATTTAAACAATAAGGTGGGTCCTATCACTGATGGTACTCAGTTGGAGCATCTGGTTATGAGTGGCTAGGACCCCAAATAAAAGTAGTTGTGATCACCTTTCAACTTCCGCTGAAGCTCAATGGTGTGTGTGGGGAAAGGGGGGAGTGGTAGCAGTATTGGGTCAGTGATTTCAGTCAAAGTGCTAAATGAGCATGAAAGCCTCTCCTAACTGCTATTGATCCATTGCTATTCCTCTATCTTTAATAGTAGCAGTGGAACAGCAGTATTGGTGGAGAATCGAATAGCAATGAGGGGCTGAAGCATTTCCCTTTCCTCTAGTGACCCAAAGGTTTTTAATCTCATCCCCGTGTTCTAAGATTAAGGAGGAAATGAAGCATGAACTAGAGAGGAGTGTGCATATCCATTGAGACGGGGAAGGGAAATAATTTGAGTCCTCTAGCTAATGCCAGGTATAGATTTGGGGTTGAAAATGTTAGGAGGTAGGGGCATTTTGGTTCAGATGGATCTGTGTGTAAATTGAATCCAGATATTGGACATTGCAGCCGGCTCTCCCTCTGTTACCCCCTCCAGGATGTGCAGGTGCCTGTGTGCCCACTCTGCAGCACCCCCATCCCAGTGAAGCGAGGAGAGATGCCTGATATTGTTGTGGGAGCGCACATTGACCAGGACTGCAAATCAGACCCAGCCCAGCGTAAACGCAAGGTAGGAAATAAGTTGCCCTCTATACAGCCTCTGGTGAGAAGCTCAGCTCTCTGATACTGAGGAAGCAAAATGCAACATCTTTTCGGTTCTAGGAACCTCTGGAATAGAATCCATAGGCAGGGGAGTGAAGATGGGCATCTCATTTCCAGTTATATTGTTTGATTCTCCAGTTTTATATTTATCCCATTTTGAAATATTGAAATGTGTCTTCTAAAGCTAAATTACCATCAAGAAGCACTTTGAAATCAAATATACGAGTGTTATGGTCCCATCCTTTTCCCTTTGGTTTTGCCCATTGTTGGAAGGTAGCCTTTGAGAACTTAAAATAAATTTGGCGTATAGACTAAAAGAAATATCTCACCCTTGGCTTAGCAGAGAGACAGGAATGCATATTCTTTACCATTCACTACACCGGCTATGACTGCTGCGACTTGTAATCCAGTGATTATATTGAATGACAGATTATTCCCATTTTTGGATTAATGTGTCTATTGAACTTGACAGGCAAGCGCTTAAAGAGCTATGTAGGAGATGCCAGTCACAATTTAATGGTATCAGTCACTACTGGCTGTAGAACTGTGTCTGGCCCAAAACGTACTGCAAACAACCAGTCCTGAAGAGCAAACTTAAGTGAGTTAAATCAAGGGTCATTTCTTCATCTTTTCAAGCCTTACAGTTGAGGGGATTTTTAATCGCTTGCATTTATTGTGACACAAAACATATATGTCCTGGTTGGTTCCCAACATGCAAACTGCCCTTTCAACCATGACCAATCTCAACCATGTCTGTCTGTCTAGATCTTCACCAACAAGTGTCAGCGGCCCGGCTGCAAGCAACGGGAGATGATGAAGGTTCTCTGTGACCAGTGTCAGGGCAACTTCTGTCTCAAGCACCGACACCCCCTGGATCATGACTGCAGCGGGGCTGGGCAGTCACTATCTAAAGCCGGGTAAAGACAGGGCTGGGGGTGCCCTAGGCAAAACTGTGTGTGGGCAGACAGGCATAGGCCTGGCAAATCTGATGCACGCCTGTCTTTGGTGTTGGATGTTTGTGCAAAGGGAACCTACTTTCTTCCCTGTCCTTTGCTATTCTGGGATTTCTGTCAAAGTATTCTGGGACTGGAGTGTGATGCCTGCTGTGCATCCTATGTCCTCAAGATGTCTGCCATTTTTGCTCAATCAGCTGCCTGTGTTTGCAGTTCTGATTACTTGAGGCTGAAGTGCATCAAAAGTAACACAAGCCATTGCTGGGGCTGACGTGGCGCAGCAGTGAAGGAACAGTGCTGGAGTGGATTCTAGTTTGTCACTGGAAAAGGGAGTGGGGTGGCTTGGTGCAGTGATGTAGGCGGTGCTCTTTCTGATAGTTGTGCCTCCCTCTGCTAGGAATGCTGCAATTGCCAGGACTCAAAAGTCTGCCAAATCGTCTACAAACACTACATCCAACAACGAAGCCATGAGATCCATTGCAAATCTGCCAACCTCTAGCAGGTACACCAGATGATTTGGATAGTTCTCAACTTTTCTTCTCTTTCTAACAGCTGCAGGTGAAGGAGCTGCAGTCTCTGATGCCTTCTCTCCTTCTCATCCTAAAATTATTTGTAGAAAGAATGAAAAACTCACTAGGATACCCTTGAGGACTGAAGGACATTATAGGGTGGGTCTTGGTGTCCTCCTGGTTGATTACCTTTATTTGTACAGGCAATGACATTATCATTCCTTATTTCTGTCTACACCAGTGGTTCCCAACCTGTGGTCCCTGGATCATCAGTGGTCCACAAGAATGAAAATATGGTCCGCAGCCTCACCATTAGTACACTGTCTCCTTGAAACCACATGGCAACGAGAGTGGCTGGTCTCACAGAACCCTCTTACGGTGGTGAGGCAATGGGAATGCCGGGAGGGGAGAGGCTAACTACCCATGAAAGATTACTAGTACCACATCAGCTTTAGACTATTAAATATGGCTTTCTGTGGGCAAGCAGATGGTGACTACTGGATGACAAATGTTCTATATCAGAAACTAGAGCTGATGTGGTCTATCCAATGCAATTTTCTGAATCCGCACCCCAAATAACCAAACAGAATCTAAACTTGAGCAAAAACTGATTCATAACCCTTTTGGTACTAATGTTGGAGAGTGGTCCTTGGTCAAAAAAAGGTTGGGAACCACTGGTCTACACAGATAAAAGGGCAGCAGAGGAAGGCTGGGTAGATGTTTCCCTGCCTTTTTTGGACTAGAAAGAGGGCATTCTTTTTTCATCAAGAAAGCCTTCTTTTATCTTCCAGTGGTAGAAGAAAATCACTATTTTCTCTGAGGTATAAACTGGGAGAGGAGTAGAGGTTGGATTTTACGGATGTGAAGTGGATAGGGAATCCTCATGGGCCAGATTCACCATCCCTAATGAACAGCTGCTCTAATAATATCCTTGATCCTAATGAGCCCCAATAGCACCAGGCTAGTCCTCAAAATACCATATTTCTTCAATTCTAAGATGTTGTCGATTGTAAGATGCACACTAATTTCAGTACCATTAACATTAAAAGCTTTATATCTATAAAAAAGCATCCACGATTCTAAGATGTAGGTCATTTTTAGATATGTTTACAGTGTTCCCTCACTTATTGCTGGGGTTACGTTCCAGGACCTCCCACAATAAGTGAAAAACCGCGATGTAGGGACGCTCTCTTTATTTTAATATTTATACATTATTTTAGTAGTTATACACTATTTTAAGTCTTTATAAACTTAAAATAAAGTGAAGGAAAGGAAGGAAAGGCCCTTCAAGGCTGGAGGGAGGGAGGATTGCGGAGGGAAAGCGTCTTGGAAAGCTGTGGCGGCAAAACCCCACAAAGCAGCAAAAATACCATGATATATAATTTTTTAAAAAAATCTGCGAAACAGCAATTCCGCAATAAGGAAGCCACAAAGTAGCAAGGGAACACTGTATATGGGAGGAAGGTGCCCCCTGGTGGCACAGCAGGTTAAATCGCTCAGCTGCTGAACTTGTTGACTGAAAGGTTGGTGGTTCAAATCTGGGGATTGGGGTGCGCGCCTGCTGTTAGCCCCATTTCCTGCCAACCTAGCAGTTTGAAAACATGCAAATGTGAGTAGAAGAATAGGTACAGCTTCTGCAGAAAGGTAATGGTACTCCATGCAGTCATGCTGGCCACCTGGAGGTGTATATGGACAACGCCGGCTCTTTAGCTTAGAAATAGAGATGAGCACCACCCTCCAGAGTCAGACATGGCTAGACTTAATGTCAAGGGGAACGCGTAAAAGACAAGAAAGATACGCCCAAAGTGAAGAAGATTGGAAGTCATATTAGACCCCCTTCCCCAAAACACCCCACTACCCAACCCCATTACCCCAACCTTTACCTTCTATCTCTTCTTCCCATTTTCCAATTTTCCTATATTTTAGAATTGTTCCCCCTCTTTTTATTGTTCTATGAAAACCTCAATAAAAATATAATTTGAAAAAGGGAAACCTTTACCTTATATGGGGGGACAGTGCATCTAAAATTGAAGAAACACAGTAAACCCCAGGTCAGGCTATTACTTTCTTTCCCTCCTTCAGACACAAGAAAAATCAAAACCTCATTGAGGCTGCCAGTGGTTTTTCTCATGCAAATGTTTATGCTTCAAAAGCTGTACCAACTGATTTTCTGATCTTGCCTACAGGGCTGCTGAGGTGGCTGCAGCACCTCAGCCCCAGAGCACAGTGCCACCGGTTGTTGCCCTCCAGAATGGATTGGTAAGTGATAGCCCACAAGCTGAGCGTTCACACCATTAGCAATAATAGATGGTTCCCTTTTTCATCATAAGCATGCTACTCTCTTTCTCATTGCTTTTTATTAGGGCAGAGAAGTAGGGGCAGAAAAGTAGGGCCACCATCAGCTTTCTCGGAAAGCCAGTTCTAATCCAGCAATCTTTCAATAATGCTGTAGGACAGGCATCCTCAAACTGTGGCCCTCCAGCTGTTTGGGCCTCCAACTCCCAGAAGCCCTAGCAAGCTTGTTCAATTGTCAGAAATTCTGGGAGTTGAACTCCCAAACAGCTGGAGGGCCACAGTTTGAGGGTGCCTGCTGTAGTGTATTGAGTGTATGGCAGAACCTCCTCTTGTCTTTGAGCAATTCCTTATGCCTCTTTAAAAAAATAAACCCAACTGAGCCATCTGGATTCTGTTGGAATCCAGAGTTTGAGACTGCATCTTGGTGTTTTGACCTGTTTTCCCCACTAACTGCAAACACCCAATACATGCAAATTTGGTTTATACAAAACAGATGATTTTGTATAATTGTTGATGGCCTGCAGCTGTGACGTAACCAAAACCCAGTCCCACTTTTGTTTCTCATTTCAGAGTGAGGAGGAAGCATTGCAACGTGCGTTGGAGATGTCCTTGGCAGAGGTGGTGCCCTCCCAACCGCAGCCCCGCAGGTACAACACAGTGACAAAACTCATCTGCATGCAACCTGTAGTGTTGGGACAGCTACAACCATTATTGGAGGATCAGTAGGCTGTCCCCAGTCCAGTGCAAGTCTGTTGACATCAAATCTGGGTCTCTTGATTCTGTTCGGGTGAACCTTCAAACACTCTATGCTGGTGAGGCCTATGAAGCATTAGATATCCCAATGTGTTTATGCCACCACAAGAGCATTGGGTGGGATATGATCTCTGTCTTGGCATGAATGTACTGTAAAATTGTTTGGTGTAGGGCAGAAAGCTGCATATATATGCTGCACATCCGGCTCATACATGCGTTCATCCTGCTTGCAGTACCCAGGAGGAGGAAGATCTAGCACTGGCTCAGGCCATTTCAGCTAGTGAGGAGGAATACCGTCAGCGGCAGCAGCAACAGCAAGTGAGCAACTTGAACTATTTTTCTGTCCTTCGGTTCATACTCTTCGTTGGTTGGTAAAGCTTGTGAGCATAGAGTAGTTGGTCTTTCACTCACTCCCAAGGTCTTTCTGCAGCAACTTCCCTATACCAAATTCCAGAGCGTAGTTTCTAGGTTAAGTAACCAGTGTTTTGCAAAGATAATTCAAAAGCTCAAGCAGATTCACATCGCAGGTACTCGGAACAAAGCTCATGTTAAATCTGTCAGACTTTAAATCTTGGTGCCATTAAATTCTTTCTTGATGTGCTGAAACTGGCTGATATATCACACTTTCAAAAACTGCCATATTGCCAGTTAAATTGGCCTTTAGAATTATATCACCTTCTTCTCAAGTCAGGATGACAAAAGGATGGAACTTATTATTATTATTTATAGTAAAGGCAAAGGTTTTCCTCTGACATTAAGTCCAGTCGTGTCCGACTCTGGGAGAGGGTGCTCATCTCCCATTTCTAAGCCAAAGGGCCAGCGTTGTCCATAGACACCTCCACTGTCATGTGGCCAGCATGACTGCATGAGCGCCCTTACCTTCCCGCCGGAGTGGTACCTATTGATCTTCTCACATCTGCAAGTTTTCAAACTGCTAGGTTGGCAGAAGCTGGGGCTAACAACGGGAGCTCACCCCGCTCCCCGGATTCGAACCGATGACCCTTCAGTCCACAAGTTCAACAGCTCAGCTGACCTGAACTGTCTAGGGCAGACCTGGGCAAACTTTGGCCCTCCAGGTGTTTTGGACTCCAACTCCTACAATTCATAACAGCCGGCAGGCCTGGTCTAGGGCTTTAACCAGTACTTTGAATTGTACCCAGAAACAGACTGGCAGCTAGTGGAGCTGTTGTAACAAGGAGGGTTGTCTACTCTCTGCAGTCAGCCCCGGTTAGCAACCTGGCTGCAGCTCTTTGGACCAGCTGAAGTTTCTGAGCACTATTCAACGGTAATAGAGTAATCCAGACAGGATGTAACTAAGGCATGGAGTATCGTGGCCAGATCTGGCTTCTCGAGGGCTGGGCACAGTTGGCACACAAGTACTGTCAAAAGACCCTCCTGGCCACCACCGATACCTGGGCCTGCAGGTTCAATCAAAACAACACAGCAGCTAAACCAAAACTCTTATAAAGGTCACTGGTGTTATGGAAATGACCAGTAGTAAATCTCTATTAATAAGGACACCTCCCAATCCAGTCTTGCTTGAAAGTAATTGTGAGTCCTGAAGTAGAGAAGTAAAGTGAATTGACTCACGGAATTTCGTCTGGTCACGCTGAGTCTTCCCTTTCAGTTTGGATACATGTATAAAGTTCCTGAACCACCAAAATAGGCTTGGTTCACTATAAATCCATGGGAGGCTTCTCTCATATCACCACATGGAAAGCTGGAGCTGAAAGACAGGAGCTCACCCCGCTCCGCAGATTCAAACTACCGAGCTTCAGGTCAGCAGTTCAGCCAGCACAAGGGTTTAACCCATTGCACTACCCCCAAACTGTGAACTGTGTCCCCCCCCATATCAAGCACAGGCTGGATCCCTATTCCTTGATCTGCCTTCCAACTGACCAGAAGCACCTCTGTCTTATCTGGATTAAGTTTTAACTTGGTCTCCTTGCAATCCTTTCTTCTATGTAAGGATATGGCTTAAGGAGGAATTATAACCCATCTAAGGAGATGCAAATATGGAGCTGGGCATGATAGGCTCGTAGATTAGTGTAGGGTTAATGTATATGGAGGTTTTGTTTTGTTTGAAGCATGTTCAGTTATGAGTGTAAGATCAACTCCATCTCAAAGATGGAAGAATGGATTCCCATTTCTTGTTGTTCTTATACCCTTATGTTTGTGTCCTAGGCTCGAAGCACAAAACCATCAAACTGCTGCCTATCCTGAGCACAAAGAAGAAGCCTAGGAACGACGCCTGGCCACAGTGGTTGTTCCTGCCAGGGTTGCCTCCCTCTGCTGCTCCCTCAGGGCTACTGACAATGAACCAAAGGCTGAATCCCTGCCTGGCCACTGTAGAGTGTCTCTTTGCCACACAGCCCTTGTCTCTCTGCACTGTGACCACGTACACCTCTGGGACAGTTGGTGGCATTTCCCCAGGGGATGAAGCAATGATAGACCTGAATTAGCAGTCCCAGTCTCTCCACCGAAACTGCATCTAGCACAAGTCACAGCAAGGGGAGAAGGTGGGCTAGCAGGCAACATTGGCACCATTTGAAGTGAACCTCAAATAGTTGTTGTAGGGCAGGGGGCAATTCCTATAACCAAAGGGACTTTGAGGAACACTGGCTCATTGCTGCCTCTTTTTTATCTTGGTCTCTGGCAGTCCCTCAGCTTGACAGTAGGTGGTGCTAAATAATTTCAGAGTAAGGGTTTTCCCTTCCTCAGATTCCAGGTTGTATTGGGTGTCCTTGGGCTGCTTCTAGCTACTCATTCAAGTGACACAGATGTCTTCCTAAAATTACTGTAGAGTTTCTCTTTGTGAAGACACTGTCAGATAATGCAACGTGAGAAGTCCTCCAGACAAGTGGGATCCGTCGGACTGTCACAGGACACCAAAGGGGTTGCCTCTGAGCCCAGTTCCAAGTCATCCTTTGTTGATGGAGGGAGGAAGTGATGGCCAAATCTTCCTCTGCTGTCCATTTGACTAATGCCATTTCTGCTAGCTCCTTGCCAGAACTCAGATGTTTAATTCCTCCTCTTGGTAAGGCTGCCAAAGATCAGCCTAGAAGCGATCAGCAGCCAAGCAATTGCCCTGTAGTGCTAGAGAAGTCCCCCTTCAGTAGAAGACCAGCTGCTTTAGATTGCATGTTGAAAAGCTGTCCAGCCCCAGGTGGCATCCATACCTCAGGGACCACTTGGATGTCTTGTCTTCGGATGCATGCATTGGTCCGGCGGCACTCTTCTTCCAGGTGCAGCCTTTATGGCCTTGGCTTCCATGCCCTGTGCTCTGCGGCACCTCCAGTCCCTCCCTCTGCAAGGGCCATTTCACTGTCTAACATTCTGTGCCTTTGCATTATCACCTACACAGGGTAAGAGAGGGGATGTGATGACAGGGCAGTGTGGGAAATCTGGTGGCAACCAATAAACTCACAGACAACGGTGACTTGCTTTGCTTTCATTTGGGTTGTGAGCATAGGCATTCATCAATCCTGGAAAATGGAAGGTTGGAAGAATTGCATGGGAGTCCTCTGAGAGCGTAAGAGTTTGCTTTTTTCCCTATTATGCAACGAGAGGTACCCTATATTGCCCAAGAACAGCATGTCTGAAGAGATGGCCTGGCTCAGGGTAGAGAATGGCAAAGCAGATTAAATCACCCATAAAACTATTTGACTGGGGGCCTTTCCACACAGCCCTATATCCCAGAATATCAAGGCAGAAAATCCCACAATACCTGCTTTGAAATGGGTTATCTGAGACCATACTTAGATAATGTGGGATTTCCTGGCTTGATATTCTGGGATATAGGGCTGTGAGGAAAGGCCCTGGCTTTCCGTGAGTTTTCCGGGCTGTATGGCCCTGTTCCATTAGCATTCTCTCCCGTCGTTTCGCCCTTATCTATAGCAGGCATCCTCAGAGGTTTTGAGGTATATTGGAAACTAGGCAAGGTAGGTTTATATATCTGTGGAAGGTCCAGGATGGGAGAAAGAAACTATCTGCCAGCTAACACCTCCCAACGAAGGATTCCCCTAGGCAGAAATCAGCCAGGCCTTGAAGCTGCAAGGCTTTGCAGTGCTAATCAAGATGATTAATTGCAACATTCACACTTGACTCCCAACAGACAAGAGTTCTTTCTCCCACCCTGGACCTTCCAAAGAAATATAAACCTCACTTGCCTAGTTTTCAACAGACCTCTCAACCTCTGAGGATGCCTGCCATAGATGTTGGTGAAACATCAGGAGATAATGCTTCTGGAACATGGCCATACAGTGTTCCCTCGCTACTTTGCGGTTCGCTTTTAACAAACTCGCTGTTTTGCATTTTTTTAAAAGTATTAATTTTAAATACATATCGTGGTGCTTTGCTTCCATAGTGTTGCTAAAGTTCTGGTGGTGAATATTACAGAACTCTAACAAAATTTTCAAAATTTCATTATTGGTGATTTTAAAGACCGAACCAATTGGGAACTGCCATTTATAACGAAATTTTGAACGTTTTGTTAGAGTTCGGAAATGTTCACCACCAGAACTTTAGCAACACTATAGAAGCAAAGCACCAGCGCCACCTAGTTTTCACCACCAGAACTTTAATTTTGTACGTACATTAGAACCATAATTGACCAGGCATATTATCTTGGGTCTGGAGAAGCTGGCACTATGTAATAGTCAACATGCCAAGGTATGCGATTGGTAAGTTGTGTTTTGTTTACGTTGTGTAGATCTTGCTCACAGGAATGACAAAAGTTTAATAACAATAATAATAATGGCACGCATTATTCGCCGATACATCACACAGTCCTAGACACTTGGGAAGTGTCTGACAGGATCCAATACAACAGTCAGTAGAGTGATTTTGTTTGCTGTGGACTCACCTTGTGTTTCAAATAATAACAATTCTTATACCCACCACCATCTCCCCAAAGGGTCTTGGGACAGCTTACATATGAGACAAAAAGTCCAACAGACATAAAATCAATGCAATCCATTAAAACAAAAATATCACTAAAATAAAGATCATCAAAAAATACAACAATCCAGATAAAAACACAAATATAAGAGAATAAAGCCGCATTGCCGTACCCCCTTATTTATTAGCCCAAAAACCTTCAGAGCTTTTTAGCCAAACACTGAAGGCAGGAGACCTTTTTGCAATAAGTTTAATTGATTAAGTCACTTGCTGGGTGAGGAGATAAGAAAAAGTGCCACCCCGAATTGATGTGAAAGTTGGTTTTATAATCAGACCTTTTTGAGCATGCACAAAGTTCAATGAACTTTTTCTTCCTTTTGTTCTCTCTTATCAGCAGACACAAGGATTATAGTTCATTCACAGACAAACCAACTATGCATATGTTGCTATGAGATATAAATGGGCTGCTGGCGCATGCAGCAGTTGCCTAAGTAAAGACAAAGGTTTCACCTGACGTTAAGTCCAGTCGTGTCCGGCTCTGGGGGTTGGTGCTTATCTCCATTTCTAAGCCAAAGGACTGACGTCCGTAGGCACCTCCAAGGTCATGTGACTGGCATGACTGCATGGAACGCCATTAACCTTCCCACCAGAGCAATACCTATAGATCTACTCACATTTACATGTTTTCAAACTGCTAAGTTGGCAGAAGCTGGGGCCAACTCACCCTGCTCCTTGGATTCAAACAGCTGACTCCGTGGTTTAACCTTCTATGCCACTGGGGTTCTAAGCAGACATATGCAAAACGTACGTCTTGCTCTCAGCCAGACAGTGTGTACAGAGAGAGGGTTCTCTGTATGGATAGTTCTACGTCCATGGCTTGAAAATATACAGTACACACACACACCCTCTACACAGCCTCCAAAAGAAATTTTCTAAAAGCAGAGCTTGATTTCGAACTTTTAGACAAGGGACAGCATTTTCCTATGCCATTACCAGGGGCGGTCTAAGGTAATTGGAAATGGTAGGCGAACATTATTTTGGTGCCCCCACAAAAAACATTATTTTGCCCCCCCCATGTAAAACAAATATACAATTATAATATCACAATACCATTAGTAGTATTATATTGTATCAATGTATATACAATATATTATACCATACTCATATTATATCATAATTATATTATACTACATTACAATATAATTACTGTATATTATAATATATTGACATTATAATACAATATAACATTCTATTATATTATTATTATAAAATAATAAATAAAATTATTTATTTCAATAAAATTATCATCTAAATATTTTCATGACTCCTATAAAACTCAAATAACCCAAAATAAAGTAAAATAAATTATTATATATTACTATTTTCTACAATACCACTATACTGCAATATTGTTTGTAATATTACATGTAATATAAAATATATCATTATTCTATTGTTATATTGTATTTGTATTATATTGTATGACAATATTAAGCAGAACTGTATAATAACCAACAAGAAATGCAATGTAAATGCATCAAAATCAGAATATATCACCCGTCTCATAATTCATAGGAGTCTCCCATAAGTCCAAAATTAGGATCCCAATGTAAATGTAAATAGAAAAACAGCCAAAATGTTCAAATGAGGTCGAATACAGGCAGCGCGGCCTGGGCAAACTTGGGCCCTCCCTCCCTCTAGGTGTTTTGGACTCCAACTCCCACAACTCCTCATAGCCTCAGGCCCCTCAGGTCTAGACAGAAATAGTGCCGAAGAAAGGAAGGAGGGAGAGAAGAGGTCACAGAGGAAGAGGAGGAAAGCCCTTCATTCCTTCCTTCACTTACACTTCCTTCACTGATTCTTTTCTCCTTCCCTGCAAACGCGCGCGCGGCGGAGACAAAAGGAGAGGGGAAGCACTCCCTACCTGCCCGATAGGGAGTGCTTTGCTTACAGGCTTCTGCGCAAGGGAGCTACTGGGCATGCGCGGAGGTTTTTGCGGATGTGCAGTTGCTCCTGCGCTCAACTTCAGCTCTGGAGCAACTGCACCTGCGCGAAAACCTCTGCGCATACCCAGAAGCGGCGTCAAAGCGCACAAGGCCAGGGCCCAAAAGCAGGCAGCTGTGGCGCTGCCTGAGGAACATTGGCAGGGCCAGGATGGTGCCCCAGCGGCCAGGATGGCGCCCCCTTCCCAGATGGTGCCCTAGGCGGCCGCCTACTTGGCCTACCTTGTAGGACCGCCCCTGGCCATTACATATAGTGAGACTTGAGCATCCATTGATCATGGTATCCACAGGGGATAGCTGGGTCTACTGTATATGCTTCCTTTCAAGGGGTGGTGAGAAATCAGGCCTGTTGGTTGCCTAATCTCTTTTTTTCCTGAGCAGGATGGTAAGCCAGGGAAAACTTTGATCTGGCACCTGTATTCTTACATCTTTGAAAAATAGGCAAGCACCCTTGCAAATTTCCTGCCTCTTGGTGGGGGGTTGGACTGGATGACCCACAAGGTCTCTTCCAACTCTACAATTCTATGAGAGTGGTGCAGCAGGTTAAACTGCTGCGCTGCTGAACTTCCGGACCAAAAGGTTGGCAGTTTTAATCTGGGGAGTGGGCTGAGCTCTCACTGTTGGGCCCAGCTTCTGCCAACCTAGCAGTTTGAAAACATGTAAATGTGAGTAGATTAATAGGTACCACTTTGGCAGGAAAGTAATGGTGCTCCATGCAGTCATGCTGGCCACATGACCTAGGAAGTTTCTACGGACAACACTGGCTCGTTGGCCTAGAAATGGAGATGAGCACCACTAACCCCCCCCCCCCCCCTCCCCCGAGTTGGACAGGACTAGACTTACTGTCAGGAGAAACCTTTACCGTGATTCCAAATCAATGGTTCCCAGCCTTTTTTTAAAAAAAACCAGGGACCACTCTCCAACATTAGTACCAAAAGGGTTACGAATCAGTTTTTGGTCAATTTTAGATTCGGTTTGGGGTGTTGCTGATTCAGAAAATCGCATTGGATAGGCCACATCAGCTCTAGTTTCTGATACAGAACATATGCCATGGCCAGCGACAGGGAAGGAGTGGCAGGCGGCGCGAAAGGAGTGGAAATCACCCCAATCAAGAAGAAAGAGGCTCCTGGACCAGATTGTGGTCCTCGCAGGCCACCCCACCCCCACCCCCGGTGAAGAACCACTGCTCTCAACCAAGCGCATCTTCCAAGGCAGAGGCAGTTCGGAGCTGGCAAAAATGGACCATTCCCTCTTAGAGCTCTGACGGGAGGCCTTGAGGAGAGAGGAGGGCAAGACAAGAAAACCGTCCTGTCGGAAGGATGGCAAACCCTAGGGCAGCGCTTCTCAACCTGTGGGTCCCCCAGGTGCAGGCCCGCAGCCAGGATTTTGATTGGGGGGGGGGGGCTGAGACTGAGTGAGAGAGGGTCTACCCTAAGCAAACCTTTCGTATCGTTCTCCCAATAGCCCCATGCATATGGGATATACTGAGCATGGTGATCAGATCATGATATAAATACACATAGCAGTTTAAATAATGTACCAGTAAAGCCTTCTTGGCCCCCCTTCCCCGCGCCCCATGCCTGCCCAGGTGTTTTTGGCTTACAATTCCCAATAATCCAAGCCAGTTGTTAGGATTATTTGGAGTTGAGGGCCAAAACATCTGGGGGGCCACAGGTTGAGAGGCACTGCCCAGGGAGGAGGGAGGAGGGAGCATCCTCCAAGGAAAGAGGGAGAGAAGAGAGGAGGAGGGGAGAAAGGGAAGAAGGGGGGCATGGAGGTCGGCCGGTGGGGCTGAGAGGCAGGCAGGCAGGCAGCCCCCTCCTATTCCTCCTCCTCCTCCTCTTCTTCCTCCTGCTGGTGCTCTTTGGGCGAGGAGATTGGGCGCCGTCTTCCCGGACGGACGGAGGGCTGCTCCGGCCCCATGGCCGCGCTGCTGTGGCTGCTGTTGGCCTTGCCCGCCTCCTTCCCCGTCTCGTCCTCCTTCTCGGGAGAGCTGTCGTCGTCGTCGCCTTCGTCGGGGGAGCGTCGCTTCCCGGCGTGGCGCGTGTCGCGGTGGGCGTCGGCGGCGCTGCGGCACGTGGCCTCAGGCCCTTGCCCGGAGCGCGGGGGCTGCTTCCCGGGCCCAGTGTCAGCGCCTGGCGCGCTTCTCCTCCCGCCTCGCAGGGCGCTGCGCCCGCCGTCTACATCTCGCCGCCCGCTCGCCCGGGAACCAAGCTGCGCGCCCTGCTCCCCGACGGGTGGGAGACCGCGCCGCCGCCGCCTCGGCCGCCGCCCCCAGGCGCCCTCCCGCAGCCACAACGCCAGCGGGGCCCCTCTCGCCGGCGGCGGCCGCGGGGCAAGACGCCATCCTGGTGCTGGACCCCAGCCCCGGCGCCAGCTTCGGCCACCCGCTCCTCCTCTTCTACCTGGACTTCAACGTCTCCCCGCGCCGCTGCCGGAGCCGGGACAGGCTCTACCTGGGTGAGTGCAGGAGTGCGTGCGTGCGTGCGTGGGTGAGTGAGTGGGCCCGCGGATTGCCTCCCTCTTCTTTGGGGCGCAGCTACACTCGAGAAAGGGCGCCGTTTGGCATCACTTTAACCGTGAGATACAAAGAGTGGGAGTTCGGCAAAGTCTTCAGCCTGTCCAAGAGGGCTCTTCCTTCCCCAAACTACAGGGTGAAGGGCTCGGGTTTGACCATTCCAGAACCCTTACATTCCTTCTAGATCTTGGTTCCGTCCTGCGTTGCGCAAACAGAGCTCAGAGCTTCCGGACCCAGATTGATTGCTTGGTTGATTGATTGATTGATTGATTGATTTCTGGCATTTGTACCCCGTCCAGGGCCGTAGCCAGGATTTTGATTCGGGGGGCTGAGTTTGGTTCGGGGGCTGAGACTGGGTGGAAGAGGGTCTACCCTAGCAAACCTTTTGTATTGTTATCCCAATAACCCCATTAATGTGGGATATAATGAGCATGGTGATCAGATCATGATATGAATAAACATAACAGTTTAAATAATGTACCAGTAAGGCCTTTTCGCAGACCACCCTGAGAATTTCGGGGCTGAAGCCCCTTAGCCCCCTGGCTACATGCCTGACCCCGTCACTTCTCTACTCCTGAAGGGGGACTCAGCACGGCTTACATTGGTAACGGTACAAGGCCGCTACATCACAATTACAATAATATAATCACACTCGCATACATAAACATTAAAACAATTTACATAATCATTAAAAACCAGTACATATCGTATTAGTTTAAACCATAAAACAATCACAATGTCATCTGCTGCAATGCCATTCCAGTCAATGTCCACTAAGGTGTAAATTACGTCTGTTGCCCAAAGGCCTGGTCCCAAAACCACAATTTTAAATTTTTTTCTGAAAGCCAGGAGGGATGGGATTGATCTTACCTCGTTTGGGAGTGCGTTCCATAGGCGGGGGTGGGGGGGGGGCACAGCCAAGGAAGACCTGTCTCTCGTCCCCGCCAAACGCGTTTGCGATGTCGGCGGGAGCGAGAGCAGGGCCTCCCCAGATGATCTTAGGCTGCAAGATGGGACATAGAGGCAGATGCATTTGGACAAGTAAGCTGGGCCAGAACCGTATAGAGCTTTGTAGGTCAAAACAGTCTCGAGCCTCTTCCTTTTCTTCTCCTTTTCTGCTTAAGCGGCTGAGGGGCGAAAGGAAAGGGCCTTTCCAAAACAACTGGAGGTTTGCCCATACCTGGTCTACACTATCATATAATCCAGTTCAAATTAGATAACATGGATTTTAAATGCTGGTGCAGATAGGCCCTATGACTTGGGAAGCAATAACAGTATGTTACAAAAATTGAAAAATGTTCTGTTATTTCCTGTTTAACTGTGCAGTACTTACTTTGCAAGTAGTTGTTATGCTCCAGAAGCATAATTTTTGTGGCTGCCACAAACTAAGCCGAATTGATCTAGACTAGATGAGATATTTGTTGAAAAACTAGAGCAAAATGTACAGCAGGATGTCCCACAAAAACAAAGTTCTTGCAATTTAATAAACCTTTTCCCATTTTTTAAATGATAGAACCAATTAGGAAATGATATGTATAAGCCAGAAACAGGAGCAATGGGTTAAACCCTTGTGCCGGCAGGACTACTGACCAAAAGGTTGTTGGATTGAATCCAGGGAGCGGGGTGAACTCCTGTCTGTCAGCTCCAGCTTCTCATGTGGGGACGTAAGAGAAGCCACCCACAAGATGGTAAAACATCCAGGCGCCCCCAACCTTTCAGTCAGCAAGTTCAGCAGCTCAGCAGTTTCAACCACTACACCACCTGGGGCTCGTTCTTAGACGTTATCAACTGGTAATTTATATGCACCGCCCAACCTTATCTCTCACCTAATACTTTCGCTTGCACATTATTTGCAACCTTGGCTTGAGCACTGCCTTCAACTAAGCTACAAGCAACAAGATGCTACATCCAAGATGTCCCAAATGGTTCCCAATAACACGTCCTTCTGATGTCTCTGTGGGCAGCTTTTGCTTATTCATAACAGCTAATTGTAATCTAGTGCACAAATAACTCCATGGAGTCATCATCCAGAGAGTGGTGCCTCTGGCAAATAAAGTGGAATCATAGTGCTATAGTTCTGTAGTGTGAAATGGTTCCTAGCCTGCATAGTGGTCATTAAGGATAGGAGGGTGGTGTATGTGTGTGGAGATGCTTGTATTGTGCTTACTTTGGAAGGGTTGGATATAGGTCAGGCTTCAATCTTTTCTTGTCAGCCACTGAAACAGGAAAAGCTGACAGCCTGGCTCCTCTGAGATCCCTTTCCATCCATTCCTATTTTCTTTTTGTCTCAGCTACCTCCCAAACACCTGCTAGATACTTATGATAACAAACTCAGCGGGGACTGTCCTGGCCACAGACTCTCACAGGATCTCCTTCCAGCAATACATTGCTCATGAAGAGATTGAAAGAGAGCTGTCCCTAAACAAGTGACCACTCTATCTTTGTTTATGTGTGTGTGTGTGTCAACTTGAGCCCAGCCTGCAGAGCTTCCTCACTCTGATACGAGGACTGAGGATGCCCAGGGCCGTGGTACCTTCAGGAAACCTCTTTCCCTGTGTAGGACTTACACTGATAGCTTCTGCAGGAGAGGAGAGGAGTCAGGAGTTCACTCATCACTGTGGAGGAATGGTGATTCTGCAACCAAAAGTTAGCATTGGCCACTGAGACAGTGCTGGAGGAGGCCGATCCCAGGCAAAGAATGGGCAGAAGTGCAGCTGATGTAATCTCTGTGCCTCTCTGCATGTTGCTAATAGCTTAACACAATTATTCATGATTGGTTGATTTATTTGCTTTTCTCACCCCCAGGGGGACTCAAAGTGGTGTACATCAAGTAATGGCAAGATTCAGTGCCGACATACATATATACAAAACAAAAGCATAACAACTAAAATGATAACATATAACTATAAATTAAACCATTATAATCATATTAAGCATAGATCATAAACAAACATTTAAACAATTAAAACATAGAATTTAAAAAACATCTTAATATACCATTTTTTTCATGTCAGGATGAACTTAAGAAACTGCAAATTGCTTCTGGTGTGAGGGAATTGGTTGTCTGTAAGGACATTACCCAGGGGACGTCCGGATGTTTTGATGCTTAACCATCCTTGTGGGAGGCTTCTCTCATGTCCCCACATGGGGAGCTGGAGCTGACAGAAGGAACTCATCCGCACTGTCCTGGATTCAAACCTCCGACCTGTCGGTCTTCAGTCCTGCAGGCACAAGGGTTTAACCCATTGCACCACCGGGAGCAATTGTAATGTAACATTAAAATCACACAATCCAGAATCGTAATCCGAAGCCATTCCTATTGTCAATTGCACTTATTTCCTATTCATTTCTTGTAATCATAAACATCCTAAGAAAGTTTCTGTCATCATCCTCTTCAGTTTAGCAAAACATTACAAAAAGTAGTTATGGATATATTCTGTAGTCTGCAACATGTTGTCAGTCTCTTAGAAAAAGCCAGGGAGATGCACACAGAATCTGAGAAAGAATGTCAGAAGTTCTTTGGCACAGCAAGATCCGTGGTGGAGAAGTTAGGATTCTTCGCATCTGTTCAAGGCAGACTTGTAAAAGCAACATCCAGGTGAACTTCACCAACACCAATAGCATATTATAGGCTAAATGTATAAATCCCATTTTCTGCAGTAAGCTTCAAGAAATATTTCCAAGGCACAGGAGTATCTTTTAAAGCTCACTTTGAGCCAAGTCTCAGCATCAGGAATGATTTTGAAGATTCTCCAAATCTTAAGATACCAGACCTAAATAGTTTGTTGAGACACATAAAGAATAAGTGTAAAGTCTGTGGCCATCTCCGTCCACTTGAGAAAGGTCAGGGTAGGGAGAAGGATCTTGCCAATAATGTTTTCTAGCTACAAGACATGAGTTTTTGGTATATTAAATCCTGATGCCACACTGTTTAGAAATCAGTCAAGTTTATTTATTTATTTATTTATTATTTCGATTTATATACCACCCTTCCCAAAGAGGCTCAGGGTGGTTCACACTAATGAACAACATAATCATAACATAATTAAAAACATAATAAAACAGATTGAGGCAAGAGTGGAATTTAACAGCCTTAAAGGTTAAACGCCTGTCTGAAGTTGTATTCCTCTTTTCAGTTATTCCCACTGCAATAGAAGAACATTGCTGCTATTTGAATAAGTAAAATTTAATGAATCAACTTTTATTTATTTATTTTGTGTCAAAAGCATTGAATAAATGAATAAGTTTTAAACTGATAAAATAAAGGGATCACAAGCTGCTAGATAGTTTAAGACCAAAAATGGGCAGCCATGACTGTATTGTCTTGTAGCTTTGAAGAGTTCTTCCTCTGTGCATGAGGTAAGACATTATGGGCAAGCACAAGATGCTGAGTTGTTTGTTCTGCTCCACAGTTGTACAAGGTGGAGGATTATTGTAGGTAGTGCCATTTTGCCAGGTTGTCTTTTGATCTGCCCACTCCACTTCTGAATCTGTTCAGGGACTTCCTAGTTCAGGGACTTCCAAGTTGCCCATTCTTGGTTTGTCCCTGGAGGAAGACCCTCATGGGGGGCTATCTAGTTGGGATTGCCTGGTTTAGCTGCTCAGAGGGATATTCTTGTTGTTGTTGGAGTAGTGGTTCTCATGAAACTTTTCCTTGATTTAAGTCTACTGGGAGGAAGCCGATAGCCATATAGTTGGGTGGCTTTCATAATGTTCAACCTTATTTCTCTTGCAATTGGCAGAAACTTCCCATCAGACATCAGGGAGGGAGCAATACCAGCTAGCTTATAAAGTCTATCAGCAGGTGTAAGTTTAAGACATCCTGCGATTATTCTACATGTCTCATTGAGTGCTTTATTCACCTGCTTTGTGTGGGTAAATTTATGCCAGACGGGGCAGGCATACTCAGCTGTTGAGTAAGAGAAAGCCAGGGCTGATGTTATTACTCATTTTGGGTCTGCACCCCCATGTTTGTAGGATGTTACTGCGTGCAGCTACTCTGTGCTTGGTGTTTGCACAGTGTTTCCTAAATGTTAGTGCTCGATCTAAGGTGATGCTGAGATATTTAGGATGGGAACAGTGTTCAAGCTCTTGACTTGTAATGAATTAAGTATAATGGATTCATTAATAAATTATATCTATATAAGCATTGTTTGTAAATCAATTAATCTTACGACTTAATCAGCCAAACACTGTAGCTGAAACAACAACCACTACCCCTTTTCTGACTGTTTTTAAAAGAAACTTTGCCTCCTACTGTTTCACTTCAAAGTCCAAAGTACTCCCTCAAATATTGTTGCAGATGGCCAATTCTCTCACACCAGGAGCGACTTGAAGTTTCTCAAGTCGCAACAAAAACAAAAACAACTTCACAGTACGGACAGTGACCATGATTATTTTACTCTGTTACAAGTTGGGGTAGAGGAAAGAGCCTAACTTAGGTTGGAATGATTTACAGTAGAGAAGTAATGAATGCTGTGTAGGGAATTCCTGATTGTTGTGGCCATGATTAGCTACCTACCTACTTATGTGGCCATGATTAGCCACATAATCTAACTACCTTAGATTATGTGGCTAAGTAGTATCTCTCAGCTTGACCCTCCCCATCCTTACTTAATGGCAGAAAGCAACCACTGCAGGCATGTAGCCAGGGGGGGCTAAGGGGGTTTCAGCCCCCCCCCGAAATTCTCAGGGTGGTCCGCGAAAAGGCCTTACTGGTACATTATTTAAACTGTTATGTTTATTCATATCATGATCTGATCACCATGCTCATTATATCCCACATTAATGGGGTTATTGGGATAACAATACAAAAGGTTTGCTAGGGTAGACCCTCTTCCACCCAGTCTCAGCCCCCCGAACCAAACTCAGCCCCGAACCAAAATCCTGGCTACGGAGCTGAACCACTGCAAGTGAGAGGGATCACTTTCTTTGTTCACTGAGAAGCATTTGATCTCCTCTTGTGAGCAATCTCCAGTGTGACTGTCAGAAACAGGATCCCTGTCACAATTCTCATACTGGAGATTGTCTGAGAGGTCATGGAAAAATCAGTCAGCTGTTTCCTGATCTCAATAAGAGACCAAGGTGTCGGCTGCCTGTTAAGTGGGGATCGAGAGACTTTCATGGTCCCCCAATATTCCCTAATTTAATAAATAAACAAATCAAGCATCAATTCATAACCCCGGATTATGCATGCCTAAGTGCCATAATAATAATAATAATAATAATAGATAATAACTTTATTTTTGTACCCCGTCTCCATCTCCCCGAAGGAACTCAGGACGGCTTAATGAATTCTAGCTTTGGTTTGTATTTCTTTATTTCATTGTGCACATGCATAACTGGCCAACAATTGTGAGCATATTTAACTGGCTTCTGGTTTTCCTCAGACGTAACCAGAGTATAGTGGGAAACCATGAATGGAACTTTCTGGTGTAATCCTTTAATGCTTTGCTGTGAAGGGAGCAGTGGCAGCTCTTACAAACTGAATGTTCTTTTTGGAGCTTTACATTTAATTTTTGAACTACAATCCTCTTTCCAATCTAGGCAGTGATTGTGCTGGATGGAGGATTCCTAATATAGGTGGCAGATAACTTATCCAAAGATAACTCTCCAGGCTTTGGTTATCTTTACAATTGAGAAAACATTCATATAGTTGAATTACCATTGAAACAGTGAGATGACTTTGGGGGAGTATCCATGAAGCTTCTACGAGGTATTTATTCCAAATCTGCTCATGCTTTTCCTCTAGGCAGCTATGAGTGCTTGACCCCTGCTCAGAGGAACCATTGTGAGAACCAGCTGAAGCGCAGGCCGGGACGTGGCAAGGGATGGAGTCAGCGGGCATCAGGACGTGTGCGCCGGGAAGAGGCCTCCGTTGGGCTCTGTGAAATCCATTTTTTGCCCTCAGTGGTGGCAACCCAGGACCCCAAACACCTGCAAAGCCTGCACTGCATGGGTGGGTACCTGGACTGGTATTCAGAGGGAGGCACATTAGCTATCATGGAGGGCAGGAAGAGGAAAGCATCAGCCCAACCTGCTTTCTATGAATTACTTAATAATAATAATAATAATAATAATAACGTTTTATACCCCCTCATCTTCCCAAAGGGACATGCCCAACAAAACAGGTTAAAATAAGCATTGAAAAACAAGCAATATCAGAGCAGGGGGCAGGGGACTGTATGATTATATGGCTTTATTGCCGTATCACCAGGCTTTACCAGGGAAGGGAATAACAACCTCCTTAATGCCCCACCCCACTAATGACATGTGTGTTGTTATCGACTTATGGCAACTCTGGGTCAAACCTATCATTGGCAAGATTTGTTCAGAAGGTTGCCCCTGCTTTCCTCTGAGGCTGCGAGAATTTGACTTGCCCAAGGCCACCCAGTTGGTTTCCATGCCAAAGCAAGGACTCAAACTCTGGCCTTCATAGTCCAACACTAGCTTTTCATAAGGGAGACTCACCATTGAATGTGTCCCTAACAGAATTCCTGCCCTGCTTTCTTTATTTCCAGCATCCAATTTCAGGACAATTCATGCTCCCACCCTGCCCCAGCTTGTTCTTTCCTTTTGCAGATCTCCATGGATTCAGCCTGTGTCCTCAGCCTCTGTCTCTGGTTAGCTCCAGTTCCACAGCTGCTTACTGTGAACTCAACAAGAATACACGGCGGTGCCATCGTCAGCAGCTCCCCATGTACAAATCATGCCGCATGTATCAGACATGTGACCATGCAGTGCTGATTACAGGTGTGTGGCCTATAGAAAGGCTAGAGGGTTTTTTTTGTTTACATCTGGAGGTAGTGTGGGGGAATGTGGCCTGAGCCCTGAAATACAGCAAACCCAAGCATAGCCACAAACTGTGGAGTTTGCTTTCTTTTGCTGGGCACAGGTATAGCAGACCTGCATGTCCTTGAAAGGCAGCATTAGTTCCAGAAGATGTAAGCTTAGCTGAAGTCCTTTATAGAGGGGCAACTTCTGAAGGTGGTTCAGGGGTATTCCTGTTCACTATTTGACATTGATCTATGATATCCCACATGGCTTTGTTCTGTCCTCCGTGCTATTAAAAATCTTCATGAATGTGTTGTCCAGACATTTGAGCTTTGCTGCTACCCTGGGGTGATAACATTTCTGTTTCTCCTTTCCACCTAAGCTTCTTGGTTCCAAACCAGTGTTTAGCATCAATTATGGAGTGGATAAAGGAAAACAAATCAAAGCCCAATCCATAGGAGATAGGAGTTTTTCCTGGTTAGGCTGATCAGTAAATAGGGATACGACTTGTGCTGGATGGGCTTACACTCACACTGACTATGCAACTCATCTTTGAGCCCGGAGGTCTGGACTCATCTTTGAACCTGGAGGTCTACGTTTCTGTGGAGGCCAGAGATGTTTGTGCCAGCTGCACCTGTCCCTGAAGGTGTCCGATCTCACTGTGGTGTACATGGCTTTGTTACATCCTATGTGGATTACTGTAATACATTTGACATGTGACTGCCTTTGAAGTGTGTATTGAAACTTCATTTGGTACAAAGAACAGCAACTGGAGCATTAACTGAAACTGTTACATGGATCACGCGACACCCCCACTCCATTGTTGCTAGTTTGTTCCTCAGCCCAATTGAAAGCTATAGTTATGACCTATAAAGCTCTGTAAACTTTTGTCCAGACTTTATGGTAGACTGTATCTCCCCTATGAGCCTTCCCAGAACCTGTGATTCACAGAGACTTATATTTCAGTCCCATTACCTTCACAGGTAAAATTTGTGAGAATGTGAGATATGGCCTTTTCAGTGGCTGCCCCTAGAATTCTGCCACTCCCATCCTTGCTCTCTATTTCCTTTCTTGAATTCTTCCTTCTTTCCCAATTACCAGGATTTCTGACATTGCTTCCTTTGTAGGTGGCTGGCAGGAGCAAGTGACCTACCCCCACCACGCCCAGAACCTCCTGCTTTTCTACCAGATGCTTCGGCGAAATGGCTTCCGTCAAGAGCACATCAAGGCCTTCTTTGCAAATGAGGGACAGGCCTCAGGTACAAGTGAAAGAGCTGGGAAACACCATTGAGTTGTGCCTATGCTGCTGGTCAGAGAGCAGGATTCCATGGGGTTTCACCATCTGTTGGGTCTTTGCCATGTACTTCTCTAGAGCTTGGAAAAATTGGGGAGGTGGGACTATGGCTTCCAGGTTTTCTCAGGCAGGGAGTATTGGCAGTTCTAGTCCAAAAACTATGCTTCCCAAAGCTTTTGTCCCAACTTTCCCTATTATTGATCACCTCCATATCCCCAAAATTCCCCACAGACTATTGCTTTTCAGAGTGACATCATTGCTCCCTGAAGGACACAGGCAGAGTGGCTTTCTTGCAGCGTGAGAGCCTGGTCCACTTTTCCATTTTTCCTAATGGGTGTCTCCCCAATTGAAAACAATGCAAAAGCTATCCAAGGTTCTGAAACTACTCAAGGAAGCTAAAATGTAAAGAATGGAGGGGTCTGTGTGTGTGTGAAAGGGGGGGGGAAGAAAGTAAGCATGACAGAAAGAGCTTATCGCACATGACTCTTCTCCTGCTACAATTTAGTTGCCTGTAAAATGTAATTCCAGAAAGATTGTTTTCTTACTTACTGCACTTTCAGAACCATTGTGGGATTTTAGTGCCCATTTATGGCAAAAATCGTATCACACACAGTTTTTTGGACTGCCTAAAGGGCAGGATGGTGGTGGGTGGTTCTTGAACATGGTTGGGAAAGGAATGTAGATGTTATTGAAAATCAGAGGTGAACGAAGGCCTGGGTTGACCTTTCCTTCTTCTTTTCTGGCAGTGGCTATGGAGATGGGTGAGGTGCATCCTGCCACTGAGAAGCTGGCCATCCGCTCCCACCTCGCCTTGCTCTGCAGGAGCCTCCATTGTGCTGACTCACTGGTGCTCTACCTCAACAGCCCAGCAGCAAGTGATGGCACAATGCTTTTGTGGGATTCCAACCATAATGGCATTGTGAGTGGGGTCGGGGTGAAAAATGTGGGGAGGCTGCCTGTTTGGAGCCTGGGCTGTCTGTCTGAATATTCTCACCTGGTTCCAGTCTTTGCACCCTCCATTTTCATTTTTAAAAATCAGTCCATTCAATCTCTGCAATCTAAAGGAGCCTTCCACTTTACAGGAGGTAACTGTCTTACAGAGGGGTTGCACAGGCAACCCCTCTGTTGCTTCTGAAGTGTTGCTAAGGCTGGAACTTTGCTTCTAAAGTGTTTCTAAAGTTATGGTGGTGAAAATGTCGGAACTCTTAACAAAACTTTCAAAATTTCGTTATAAATGGCAGTTCCTAATTGGTTCTGTCATAAATAAAACCAATAATTAAATTATAATGAAATAATGAAACACTTTAGAAGCAAAGCAAGAGCTTTAGCAACTCTTTAGTAGCAAAGCATCAGCATCCCCTAGTTTTGTAAGTACTTTAGAACCATGAATTGCCCATGCCTAATAGCTGTACTCCGTAAGAGAAATTGAGCCATCATGGAAACTACAAAGATGCTTATTGAGAAGGCAGCAA
This sequence comes from Anolis apletophallus, assembly GCA_030556195.1. Taxonomy (NCBI): domain Eukaryota; kingdom Metazoa; phylum Chordata; class Lepidosauria; order Squamata; family Anolidae; genus Anolis; species Anolis apletophallus. Next base: position 110,920,541 of record JARBWK010000002.1, on the reverse strand, counting down.
TATCCCTTCTAGAGACTTCTCTGCCAATTTTAGGATTTTATTAGGTGGTCAGGGCTTCATTGGCTGAAAGTGGAAAGTGAAGGGATCTTTCTGGGAAAGGGATGTAGAATTGGCAAGGGGGGGGGGGTGTCATCCCACCTGTCCCAGCATGTCCTGGGCAGGCCATGGAAGGCAGAGAGATGTTGACAGAACTGCAGGTGGGGACTCAGCCCTCTCCTCTCATCTGTTCCCTTCAAAGGCTTGTCCAGCTCTTTCATGTGTGCCTGCAGGGAGAAAGCAAGACCGGCTGAGCAGTGGGTGCTGGCCTTGGCCTGCTCTTTCCTATTTAATCTGCTCCTTTTAACTCCCAGGCAGTGGAATTCCCTTGATCTCTGAACTGTAGAGTTGTGGGGTGGGGGGCTGCAACAAAAGGGCAGGTGCTGATGAGCTGTTCTTTCCACTTCTCTACTAACAGGCTGATCCGAAGGAGAGGTACCCCATCACAGAGCTCTTAGCTGACCTGGAGAACTGCAATGCCCGCAGGGTCCTCCTCTTCCTTGACCAGAGCTATCCAGGGCCATTGGCAAAGAAGCTACGGGCATCACGACGCCATCCCAACGTGGTGCTAGTCCGTAGCACCGGAGCTACCACTGGTGGTTCAGGTTTTGCTGAATTCTGGGCAGGGCTGCAGCCTGACCAGTGTCTGCTCCAGCATATCTTGCCAGTAAGTGACACAAAGAGCAAAGTCATATAGGTCAGAGGTCATGCCTGCAATTCTGTATCATCTACTTATATGTAAGTTTAACTATGTAGCTAAGTAGTATCTCTCAGCTCAACCACCCTAACCCTACTTACCAGGCATCTGCCACTGCAAGTGGCAAGGGTCTGTTCCTCTATCATTTGGGAAGCCACCATGGAGTCTGGGGTCATTTTGCAGTGAAGAAATATAGCATTGCGGTTCCACTTTAATACCCATGAGATCCTAGAAGTGGCTGTTGAGGGAGGGACATTTTGAATTTTTAGCCATAGAGCTTCCCTGGTGCCTTTGAATAAGCTACAAAACTCATGAATGTTGCTGGTAGTTGAAGTGGAAACATAGTGCCATAATTGTTGAGTGCAGTTATTTGTGGAGTTCTAGTTATTTCACCAAATGCAAGTAAGTAAGTTTTTCTGATGCACTTACGTTTGAATAAGTGGACTGCTGTTACAAAAAACAAACAAACCATGCAGGCCTATTCCGAATATGGTTAGACTTTACATTGTCACAAGAATCTCAACCATGATTACCCCATCCCACCTTTTTTTCTGAGAAAAAGGAGAAAGAAACACCAAGCGGTAGGCCAAAACGAAGCAATTTCTCCTTTCTTGCAGGTGGGCCCCTGGTCTGCAGTTTTGGCCTCTGGTGTCCCAGCCCAGCTGCTCAATGTCACATTGGCAGGAGCACCTTGCCATTCTGTGCCACCCCTTGGCGAGGAGGAGCGCCAGCGCCGCTACCAAGGATGTCAAAACCTTCCTACAATGCTGTGGTATCAGAGTAGGCACCAGCAGCTGCCACAGGAGGATGAATGAGCCACCTGATGGGTTATGGATCTGGGTTTGTCCTCAAGATCACAGCCAGACATGTGACAGCTTTTCCTTTGCCCAATAAGATGTTTACCTTTTGGGACTGAGCGGAATTACTTGTGAAAGCTGTCCAAGGAGCTGGCATGGAATGGCTCGGGAACATGGCTAGGATAGGTTGAGGCATTCCTAGTAAGCTGCTGTGCTGGACTCTCAAAGATCATTTTAAGTAGCTAAGGCCAAAATGAGAAGCCAAGGTTAACAAACCTTGATTTTACATTATTATCAAGGATATATATATACACACACACACACACACACACACACACACACACACACAGGGTTGGGCATCCCTTATCTGAAATGTTTAGGACCAGAAAGGTTCTGTAATTCAGGCTTTGGAATATTTTCATATGCATAATGAAATATTTTAGAGATGAGATACAAGTCTCGACACAAAATTAATTTATATTTCATATATACCTTATACGCATAGCCTGAAGTTAATTTCATACACAATATTTTAATACCTTTGTGTATGAAATATGTGCATTGAACCACCAGAAAGCAAGGGTCTCACTATCTAAGCCATCCATGTGGAAAGTGGATTTCGGAGTATTCCAGATAGGGATACTCAACCTATGTACACAAACACATGGATATAGGAGAAATATTGGGAGTCACAGATCATGGGTACAGCACCAGTCATTAATGGGAATGTGGCCATCAGTGGAGTACTGGTAAATGGTGACACGCAAGAGCTCATGGTGACAACTGGCTCTATAGCCAAGGACAGCCCAGAAATGTTGGAAGCTATATTAAGCCATATCAGCAAACCAGTTCCAATAGTTTTCATCATGACTATTCATGGCAAAGCCATTCTAAATTTATTTCCTGGACCATAGAAATAGGTAACCAAATACACAGTTTTGGTTAAAAAAAATAATTCTCCTTGCATGGCCATAAATCTACTGGGTTGCTCTGGCCCCTCAGTTTTCTCTATGGAAGTGCCAAGGCCTAGTGAAGTGCCACTCTGCAACCACAATATCATGTCCAATGGGTGCTTTCAATTTACAACAACCTTTGAAGCTGTGTGTGACTAATCATTCTGTAGAGAGAAGATGGGAGCCAGATCTTCTGATTTCACTGGGAAGCAAGTGTATCCAGGTTACATAACATGGAAGAGAAGTCATCTAGGGAGACTGATTGTTAACACACAGTTATTTCTCTGCACTATTGTCAAGGTATGATCTTTGCTGATGCCTTAGAACAATAATTGCTCTTCCTTAATTTCCCAAAATAGATACTGGCTACCCATAAAAACTCTTATTATAGAAATGCTTATTATAGAAAGAACATTTTCCATGTAATAGTTATAGGCATAGGTAACCAAGGATCCTTCCACACAGTCATATAACCCAGAATATCAAGGCAGAAAGTCCCACAATATCTGCTTTGAACTGGGTTATCTGAGCCCACACTGCCATATATTCCAGTTCAAAGCAGAAAATGTGCGATTTTATTCAACTGTGTGGAAGAGGCCTAAGACTATGTGAAATTCCCAGCAATCAGCTCTCATGGGAAGATATATATTTGGGCTTTCCTTCTTGTAAACATGACATACCTGTATAACACAGACAGATCACAGTGGGCCAAAGAAAGCCTAGGACATGTTATCCCAGTTGTCAAAAAGGGCAGGAAGATGGCAGATGGGCTGTATTCCTGAACATAGCTGGAAGAGGAATGTACAATGCATCTCCTTTGTCCTGTCTTGTGTGTCTATTGTGAAATAATACAGCAGTCTGTAATTTTATGAATGTCTACATGAAAGTAATCAGTGGAAGTCTGGAACCCACCCCACCACTGCTCTAGCCAAATGCCCCAATCAGTATGACCTCTGTCTAAACCTCTGGTGTGAGTACCATTGTTCTCTCACCAGCATAACACAGAAAAGAGCCCTCATACTAGAAGCCACCCAACTTCCAACCTTTCATGACCCTCCTTGCCTCCTGCCACAGCGGAGACAGAAAAAACTGGATTCACAGATTGATCTGAAAACATGGGAGAGATTTATGAAAAGTAAAACACTTTTTAAAAGCAACCTACAAAAAAACAACGGTCATATACAAAATGCTGGCAACATTCTTTTGTGCCTCCTCCCATCACTCTCTGCCTTGTTCATACTTTTATTCGTCTTTACCAATCAGAATCTTAGAGAAAGATGGCTCTGGATCCAGCCCCCTGCCCTCCCCAGCCGCTTCATTAATCACTGATAATGCACCTGGATCCCTGAGCACTCATTTGACTGCATCACTGACAGCCGTTTGGAAGAGAAGTCTCTCTGGCTCCTGGCCTGGTAAGCAGGACCTCTGACGTAAACCAGCACCTTCTGAGAACTGCGCAGTTCAGACCTGGAGTTTCATCTCTATGGCCATATTTCAATGTGGTGGATCTCTGTGAAAGTCATTTGAGCCTCCAGGCATAATGCTACTAGTAGTCCCAAATATGAAGGACGGGGTGGCAGCTGCCTTTTGGCCTTCAATCCTGATCTAGCAGGAGCTGCTGCTGCATCTGTCTCCATAAGGCTGCTCAGTATTTCCCCCCTATTGTTTGGCTATGATTCAGAGGTGGCTTCTGATTCGTCCTCATCACTCTCATCGTCCATATCACCACTGCTGAGTGTGCTCTCGGTGCCTTCAGACGGGGCACCCTTCGTTTTCTTGTTCTTGGGTTTCTGTGACACACTGCTTACTTGTGGCACAGTAGGCTTTTGACTTGTCTCCTCACTTTCAGGTTTCTCTTCGCCTTCAGGTTTCTCCTCGCCTTCAGGTTCCTTCTCGCCTTCAGGTATCTCCTCGCCTTCAGGTATCTCCTCGCCTTCAGCCTCCTCAGAGATGTTATCCTCCTCATTGCCTTCTTCTGCCTCTGTAGCACCTTTCGCACTGCCTGATTTTTGGGAGAGAATACTGCTCTTTTCCTCAGACATCTCCTCAGCATTGCTTCCTTGGTCTGAAGGGGATGCCTCGCTTCCTTGTTGCAACCACATATCACAGTAGACTCCACCCTTCTTCATCAGCTCATCATGCCTGTAGAATACAGATGCAGGTTTTTTTTAGAAGCACCCATGGAAGACACACCCTTCAGCCTCTGGGTGAGACTAGAAGAAACCTGTCCAAGTGCATATGCACACCCTGTTTTTATTCTGTGTTATCAACAGGGCTGTAGCTGGGGAAGGGGCAAAATGAAGGTGCTGCCTCCTCAAATAAGAACTCTGCACTCCTGACTGAAATTTCTGTTCACTCCCTGAATTGTTAGCATTGCAGTAACTTAAAACTTCAGTTGAGCATTTAGAAATACATGCTTCAAAGAAAAGGGGAAAACAAAGTTATGAAGATAATTCAAACACAAATACAAGAAGTTGTGTGTGAGAGTGGTGTTCAGTAATGCACTCACTCTCTGCAGTACTAGACATTGGAGGCTGAAGGAAAATCTCATGAGAGGCAGAATTCCTGTTGTGAGGCAATGCTCTCATTTTGCTCCCCCCCCCCCCCGCCAATCAACTGTAACTGCCATAAAGACCTTGCCACAGCTTATTAAGGAGAAGAATAATCATAAAAACATAAACAGAAGATGAAGGATAATTCAGAATATGTATATGAAGCAGTATATCATCAGTATGGCTTTGTTTTCTATTTCTTATATGAATTGGACAGGTGGGTGTTGAGAACCTGAAAGAAGTCTCAACCTCAGTCTAGTTTAGGAGGAAAGGGGCTTTTCTGGCGTTTGACAGGAGAAGTGAAAAACTACAGATTACACAGCACCCCCCCCCCACACCGTGGCTGAATAAATGCAACAAGAATGCTCAGGGTTGTTTTTCTCTTTCTATCTCTTTTGTTAATCAAAGAGTACGTTTCTAGCCCTTTTCAGTTGCAAAAGCTTGCTTCAGAATGTATAGGCTGAAATTTCAAACGCTAAGAGATTGAAGAACAAAATTCCTAGTGGCTGGGTATAGAAGAACAAAATTCTGGACAGCTTCTATACCTCCTTGTTGTAGTATGACGATCAATACAACTAGATTCAGCAAAATAAAGGAGATGGTGTCTAATTTATTCAGACCACAGAATCCCATTTTATTGGCTGAAGTACATGGCCACAGAATGTCTATTTATTTGATCATGGCCTAGGGCAGACATGGGCAAACTAAGGCCCAGGGGCCAGATGTGGGCCCCTGTGTGCTTACCTCAGGCCCTTCTCATTTTCCCTGTCCTCTTGGCATATGGACATAGTTGTCCATTGCATCCTTAGGCAAAAAAATATGGGGAAGGCACATAGCAGCTGAGAAGCCTCTGGAGTGCTCTCATCCACCATGTGTATCACACTCATCTTGGCATAAGGGTGTTGTGAGCGACCCCATCCTTATACCGGAAGGATGACTTGAGGAAGGTACGACGTGGTTGAGAACCCCCCAGAGCACACTCAGCTTTCATCTGTCTCACTCTCTCCCAGCATGATACCAAGGAGGATCAGGAGAGGAGGATAGGAAAGAGGATCAGGGCAGTTGCCATGTGTCTCGCCTTCCTCCCAGCATAAGGATGAGACGAGCAGCCCCATCCTTATTGTGGTGAGACAACCTGAGGATGACCCAGGCCCTGCCCTCTCTCGGCCCTTCCTTTCCCGGGTAATCCCCATCCAGTGTGTGCCCAGCCTCCCCCCCTCCTGGCCCGGCCCAGTCCTCCTACCCAGGCCCACAATGTGGCCCCAAGGCAAAAAAGTTTGCCCATGTCTAGCCTAGGGCATAAGCCAGCTGCTTACCTTCCTCGCTCTATCACTCGGCCTTCCCGGAGGACTAGAATTTGATCAGCCTTCACCACAGTAGATAGTCTGCAAAGAAAGCACAATTGATAAGCATGCCAGCAAGATTCCACAATACAATAATGACTGTTCCTCCCAGCCCTAGATCTCAGTAATAGGCCGCATTGAGCTCCTCAGAGTACATAGACTGAGGCCGTGTCAGCTCAAGCAAATTCAGCCAAACAGAACAGCCATAGCAGAGGCAGGCAAAATGTGCCACCTTCCTTTCCAAAATGTTTTCTGTAAATAAATAAAAAGGTGGAAGGGGGGGGGAGCTGTGCACAGTTCTCCTTTAAAACAAGGTGCAAGGATCTCCACTTGCTGTTTGAGCCAAAAATATTAAAATGATTTTTTTAATTTAAAAAAATAGGAAATGGCCTGCTGATTTTATTTGAAATGGCTGGAGAAGCTTCTGCGACAAAAAGCCAGAATAATTGACCAAGGCATTCTGGCACTTGCCCTGAGCTACGAACATGCACTAAAAGGCAGCCTTAGATAGATTGAATCATATCCCTGTGACAGTATGTATGGAATGGGTTGAGAGCCGGGCTGGTAGAAAATTTATCACAAGCGCCCTGTAGAGATCCATTTGGCTCTGCTCATTCCTACCATGCCAATTCGGTAAGGTGGCATTCAGACTCCTTCTTTGACTTCGCATAGCAAAAAGAGCTTCCTGCAGTGATCTGCCTTTTTCTGCTTGTGGCCAATATCTTGGAAGAAGTAGAGGGACAAGGGAGAGGGTAAAATGGCTCTTTTCGCCCCTTCTCCCTGGTGCTTGCTGAAAGTTTGCAGAAGGAAGTGAACAAAAGGTTGAGGGAAAGAAGAGCTACTCCAATGGCAGTACCAGCCAAAATGAATCCAGAAATGGCTTCCTGTCCATTTCTAAACCATTCTTCACTCACATGCATACACACTGAATTTTTATGAAATTTATAACCCACTTATAAATTGGCCCAGCGGGTTAAACTGCTGAGCTGCTGAACTTGCTCACCGAAAGGTTGGCAGTTCGAATCTGGGGAGCGGGATAAGTTCCTGCTGTTAGACTCAGCTTCTGCCAACCTAGCAGTTCTAAAACATGCAGATGTGAGTAGATCAATAGGTACTGCTTTCGCAGGAAGGTAACAGTGCTCCATGCAGTCATGCTGGCCACATGACCTTTGAGGTGTTTACAGGCAACGCCAGCTCTTCAGCTTAGAAATGACAATGAGCACCACCCCCTAGAGTCGGGCATGGCTAGACTTAATGTCAGGGGAAACCTTTACCTGTTTTTTTTAACCCTGCTTTCTACCCAAAAGGGCCCTTAAGGCAACTGCCACCTATTTGGTTGGACCGTCTTCAGTTTTAGATAAGTCCAGTTGTCAAAGGCCTTGCAGAATAAAAATGCTGGATCTAAATTCAACACATTCTGGAGCCCGACTGCACACCAATAACTACCAGTTCCAGACAGGGTACAGTGGTAGAGGACAAGAGCCTTCAGGATATGCTTGTGGGCTTCTTAGAGACACCTTTCGAGCCACAGTTGGAAACAAGACAGACCCAAGAAGGTACATTTTTTATCACATGTGGTGGACTTGTGAAAAAGCTAAAAAGTATTGGAAGCTGATACAGACATCGATGCAAAGTATCTTTGAAACCAGAATTCAGCTGAAACCAGAATGATTTTATTGGGATTTCCAAAGAAGCAAACTGGTGCTCTACAAGGTATTCCATGACATGACTTTAGCAGCCACAGTGTTGTATCCTCAAAAAGGAAAAATCCTGCTTCCCCCAAAAAAGAAGAACGGATTTTAAAGACTTTTGAAATAGCACAGATTAACAAAATGCCTACTACTAAAGATAAATATTTTGAGATTTAAAAAAAGATTGGGAATGCCTTTTGTCTTACACAGAGAAAGGAAACAGAGCAATACACATTGAAGACCAAGCTTTATTCAATTTTAAGCAGAAGTTTAAATTATAGTTAGGCAGCAATGAAAGGTTATAGATATCTGGCTGGTGGGGTGAGAAGTCAATTTTTAATCAGTTGGGGTGCAGAGTAGACTGAGTGAAAGGATAGAGTAGTGATGGTCTTTTTTTGAGCTTGGGTATTTGTTCTCTTTTATATTGTCATCACTGTAATATCTGTCTTATTAAAATGTAATAAATAATTTGGGACGGGGAACAAAACAGATCCTTCATTTTTTCCCAGTAGGCTTCTTATATTGTAATGTTCCTAATGTGTTTTTGACTCATACATAAGCAATTTGCATTTACATCTGTGGAGTGCAAGGACCCACTTAATGGCTCCTGATTCACATAATATGGGGGCTTGCCTCTACCTATTGAAATAGTGTGTATTGTCAGTAATGAACTGGATGAGGGTGAACAAACTGAAGCTTAATACAGACAAAACAGAGCTGTCTGGTGGATCAGGGTACAAGGATTTGGCAAGTGTTGGGTGAGATAATACTCTCCCTGAAATCTCAAGCTTGCTGCTTAGGTGGATTCCTGGCCTCAACCCTGTGTCCGGATGTGCAGATTTTAGTGCAAACCACCAACGTATGTACACACAAATCAAATTAAGTGTGCCGGTTGCATCCACAACTGGAGATGTCTGATATGTATAGGTTGCTTACCTGTAACCGTATTTCTTCGAGTGTCTGTGAAATTCGCATATGCTGGGTTCTCCTGCACCTGCGCACCTAAACACGGACATTCAAAGCTCTCATTAAGAAATTAACTAAGGCCCCGCCCACCTGTATGGTATATAGCCCCGTGGGCGGGGCTACCGGGCAGTTCCTTGCCACCGCCAGCAGCAGGATACCACGGCATGACAGAGGGGAGGATGGGCGGCCTTGTGCGAATTTCACAGATAGACACTCGAAGAAATACGGTTACAGGTAAGCAACCTATACTTCTTCATGTCTTCTTTGAAATGCGCACATGCTGGGTGATTTAGCAAGCTACGTACCTGGAGGTGGGTCATGCCACGCAGGAAAACAACACTGCTCTGCCGAAGGAGGCGTCTTTTTTAGCAAGGACGTCCACCTTGTAGAGGGCCACAAATGTGGAAGGAGTTGACCAGGTTGCAGCTTTACAGATGTCTTCAACAGAAACACCCCGCAGGAATGCTTGGGATGTAGAGACAGCTCTAGTGGAATGAGCCTTAATGCCAATAGGCAGCTCTTTATGAGCTAACTGGTAGGCCAATCGGATTGCCGAGACTATCCAAGAGGCCATACGCTGAGAGGTAAGGGGAAAGCTGAGGGCGAGGGGACTTTCTGTAGTAGGCCGTCCTATGGAGGTAGAAGGATAGGGCCCTCTTAACGTCTAGGGAATGTAAGGTAACCTCTAGGGGAGAGGATGGTTTAGGAAAAGAGGATGGAAGGGTGATATCCTGACACATATGAAAACGGAATACAACTTTAGGGAGGAAAGTAACATCAGTGCGGAGGACTACCTTATCCTCATGGAACCGAATGAAGGGAGGATCAAATCTGAGGGCAGTGAGCTCGCTGGCTCTTCTGGCTGAGGTAATAGCAACAAGGAAGGCAGTCTTCCAGGAAAGGTGGGATATATGGGAGGTACCATAGGCTCAAATGGGGGCTTTGACAACTGGGATAGGACGAGCTCTAGGCTCCAGGTTGGGGGGGGGGGGAGCAGAAGGGGGGGGGTGAACGTTCTTATAACCTTTAAGGAAAATATTAACTAGGGGATCTTGGAAGAGAGAAGGCAGACCGTGTTTCCTTCGAAACCAGGATAGGGCTGCCAGGTAGCATTTAATGGAGGAAAGGGCAAAGCCCTTTTGAGAGAGGTGAACTAAAAAATCTAAAACTAGAGATGTAGGAACCGAATGAGGTAAATGACCCAAGGGCTTCAGGAATTCTTGGAAGGCGTTCCACTTGTAGGTATAGGCCTTCCTGGTGGTTATCTTTTGGGCCGCCTGGAGTATTAGTTGGACAGGGGCTGATAGGTGAGAGAAGGTTTGATCCTCCAGCCCGTCAGGTGGAGGGAGGGAAGGTCTGGGTGGAGAATAAGGCCTTGCTGGAGAGAGAGCAGGTCAGGGTCGGGAGGAAGTTGGAGGAAGTCGCTCTGAGAGGCCTGGAAGAGGGGGGTGAACCAGGGTTGACGCGGCCACCATGGGGCCACTAGAATGCAGTTGGAATCGTCTGCGATCAGTTTGGCTATCACTCTAGACAGGAGGGGAATGGGAGGAAAGGCGTAGAGAAGGCCTGGGGAGCAGTGGTAAAGGAAGGCGTCTCCGAGACAGCCTGGGGATGCGCGAGGGCGGGACCGAGCGCAGAACAGCTCGCATTGAGCATTCAGGGGAGAGGCAAAGAGGTCTACTCGCGGGAGTGCCCAACAGTGGACAAGTGTCTGGAAGGTGGCGTGATGTAACTGCCATTCGTGGCTGGTTGCTGGGGTCTTGCTCAGTGAGTCTGCAAGAGTGTTGTCCTGTCCCAGGAGATGAATGGCTATAGGAGTTGTGTTGTGGAGAATGCACCATTCCCAAAGGCAAATGGAGATGGTGAGGAGTGTGGGGGAAAGTATGAGACGGACTGAAGGGCTGGCTTGTGGGGGGGGGAGGGTCTTTGACTGAGCGTCGTGAGCAGGTTGAAATGCTGAGAGGTACCATGACTGGAGAGGTTGGAGGCGAAGATGAGCAAACGGTGTGACGCTCGTCGTGGATGACATGTGGCCTAGGATGGACTGGATGGTCCAAGCGGAGGCACGGCCACGGGACTGGACAGAGCGGATGGAGTGGCAGAGGTTGGAGGTAGGCTTTCTGGGAAATGGAATCTAGGGTAGTCCCTATAAACTGGATGTTTTGGGAGGGACGGAGATGAGACTTTTCAAAGTTGACGACCAGGCCCAGGTTCTGTAGGAGAGATAAAGTATAGGAAATGTCAGAGGACAGCTGATCATATGAAAATGAAACCAATAACCAATCATCCAGGTAAGGAAAAATGGTAATGCCTTGTTGGCGGAGGAGGTGAGAGGCAACAGCTGCCATACATTTGGTGAACACACGGGGGGAGGTAGAGTCCGAATGGTAAAAAATTGAAATGAAAAGGGGCGTCGACAATGGCGAATGCGAGGTATCTACGGTGAGACTCTCTGATGGCGATATGAAAATACGCATCTTGTAGATCAATGGTCGCCATCCACGCTCCCTTTGGAATGAAAGGGAGAATGGCAGGGAGTGTGATCATCTGGAATTTGCGTGGCCTGATGAAATAGTTAATGCCACGGAGGTCCAAAATAGGGCGAAGGCCGCCATCTCTTTTGTCTACTAGGAAATACCTAGAAAAAAAGCAAGAGAGAACTTGATCAGGTAGAGTGGGGGATATGGCCCCTTTGAGGAGGAGGGATTGGATTTCCTCCCATAACGTTTGGGATGGTGGGGTGGAGAGCATCCTCCCCACAGGGGGAAGGGAGTCAAATTCCAGAGCATAGCCATGTTCAATAATGGTTAACACCCACTTGTCTGTGGTAATAGAATGCCACACCTGAAGATAAGGATGCAATTTGTCTAAATAAAAGGGTGGTTGGGGAGGGGATTGGAGTGAAAGAGGAGAGCTAAAAGTGTCGCCTTTTGTTGTCAGTTGCTCTAGATCCCCGGTACTGACCCCTGGATGCCAACGGTGGGCGTCTGTATCCGGTGGAGGGATAATAAGGTCGCTGTCTTCCTCTGAAGGAGGGGGAGCTGTGGTAGCCCCGAAAGGGCTGGGAGTAGTGGTAGTATGGGCTCCATCTTTGACGGATGGTTGGTATGGTTGTTGCCAGTACCTGTTAACAGTCTGATTCATTTTATGGGAGTGCTCAAGCTGTGAGTCAGTCTCCGGATTGACTAGACCTGCCTCATCCATAGGGTGCGCTGATTGGGAGGCAAAGTTGAGGATCTAAGTCAAACATGCCATCTGAGCACAACCGCCCCGGCAATCAATTTTCCAGTAGAATCAGCTGTATTCTTGGCCATGTCTTTTTGTAAAGTGGCAAGGGTAAGGGCTTCCTGCCTGAAGGCCTTGGCCATAGGTTGGTCATTGATAGGTAACAAATCTAAATAAGGCCCCAATGTATTCCATAAATATGATTGGTAGACACTCATGTAGACCCCATAGTGAGAAATACGGCCAAAAAGGCAAGCTGAAGCGTATAACTTTTTTGCCATGGTGTCAAGTTTTTTGCCTTCCTTATCAGAAGGAGAAACCTGGCTCCTTTGAACTGGTCTGGGCTGAGCATTGGTAACAATAGAATTGGCTTTAGGAAGTTTTGCCAGCCAGGTGGCGTTAGAGAGATCAATGCGGTAGAGACTTTCAGCACGCTTCAGAGTAGCAGGCACTGCATGTGGCGCCACACCAGTTATTTTAAGGAGCTTAAGCAGGTATAGGATAGTAGGTAGAGCTGTAGTTTGTTGAGGATGCTGCTCAGCAGAGGAGAAATAGCGATCTTGTATCACATCCTCAGGTTGAGGATGGGATATGTTCAGAGACCTAGATAGCCTTATAAGAAGGGCTGCAAAGTTTTTAAAATCTTCGCCCTGGAGGGGATCAGGCTCAGGGTCCGCAGGGGGCGGGGGCAAGGGAGTAGCATCAGAAGATGCATCCAAATCAACTATCCCTTCAGGAGGATCCTGGTGGGGGGCCTTGGAGAGAGAAGCGGAGGATTGGGGGGGGGAATCGGAACCAGGGGGGAGGGAGTTGGCACGGAGGGGGCTGGAGGAGCAGTAGTTTGAGGATAATAGGGCTCCGGAGGAGGGGGGTGGTGGTGGTACGGATCCGGATAGTAAGGGTTGTAAAAGGGAAAAGAAGGCGGGTAGGGAGGGAACGGGTAGTCATAAGGGCACCCGTAGGGATGATCTGCTGGCCTGTCCCTGTAGCGGGGACGGTCCCTAATGAGGCTACGGGACCGAGAGCGTGAGTGGGTCCAGCGCATCGGGGAAGCAGAAGGCCTCCGATGCAGTGGGGACCTGAGGGCTGGGAGCGCGTCAGGTGCTGAGAGGGCCTCCGGAACCGGGGAGGGAGGGAGGGAGCGAGAAAGAGGAGCTTGAGCTGGAGGGAGGGAGGGAAGAGATTCAAGGAGGGGTTCCTGCTCAGAACCAAGGTGGGTAGAGAGAAGCTCCAGAGGGAGGAGCTGAGGCGGATCTTCCACTCACAGGAGCTCCTGGTCTGGTTGGAGCAATTGGATTGGCTCAGTAGCGAGTTCAAGAGGGGAAGGGCTCAAAGGCAGGCTGCCGGCGAGTTGCCTCCCATGCTTTTTGGTTTGTTTATCTTTCGCTTTTGGTTTTGAGCGATGATGCTGTTTGAAAGCCTTTTGTTTCTTTAGCGGTGGCTCAGTGGGAGTGCCAAAGGCCAGGCCGCGATTATCATCATCAACTAGTCCTTCCTGAATAGGAGGGAGAGGGGGGTCAGCGAGGAGTTGGGGCTGCCTCAGCTCTTCAGGAGCTAAAGCCTGCTCATAGAGCAAGGCTTTGAGACAAGTGTCTCTGCTCTTTTGGGCCCGAGTGGTGAAAGAGCGGCAGATATTGCAGGTCTGCCGATCGTGGCCCTCCCCCAAACAGAGAAGGCACTTAGTGTGCCTGTCAGCTTCTGGGAGGCTAGCTCCACAAGCCGCACATTTTTTTAAAAGTAAGAGAAGACATGCTTATCTGTAGGGATTGAGAAGGTAGGAAGGTCAGGGCAATCCGAGGTCTAATTCCAAAATTTTCAATAGTAGAGAGAGAGCAAGAATGAGGTGCTAGCTGGTGGCGAGCGGAAAAAGGAACTGCCCGGTAGCCCCGCCCACGGGGCTATATACCATACAGGGGTGTGTGGGGGGGGGCTTAGTTAATTTCTTAATCAGAGCTTTGAATGTCCGTGTTTTGGTGTGCAGGCGCAGGAAAACCCAGCATGTGCGCATTTCACAGAAGACACGAAGAAGAAATGCCTTGATAACCTCCCACTTCTATTATTGTAACACAGACTATGTGTGGGATGCCCTTGGAAGTGCTTGGAAATTTCAGACAGTCCAGAATGATGCAGCCAGTACATATAATTCACATTTTGTAATAGCTTTGCTAGCTAACAATCCAGTTTGTTTAGTTCAATAAATATGTGGACACACCTACAGTTCATATCGTTTCCTCTTAATAGCTAACCAATGTAACTGAAGTGTGGTCTAAATATGCACTAGGCTAGTTAGGAACATTGCAGCACTCCCCACTCTTGCCATTATGCTGAAGCTCAGTATGCAAAGCTCCAATCACAGGATGTTTCTCCTTCCTTACCTGTGAGCCACAATGATGGTGGTCCGGTTTGCACACACTTTAGCCAGGGATGCTTGGATAATCCTCTCAGTTTTTGTGTCCAATGCTGATGTTGCCTGTAAGATCCGGGGACAGTTGCAAGTGGTGGCATGAAGATGGGTGGGAAAGGGACTCTAATCATGGCATGTGACATCACTTCCCAATGCCCAACCATTAACACATTTGTAAATATAAGCCAACCATGTCAAGATGTTCCCATGGCAAACTGTTGAGAGATAAACAGTATGACCCCAGAATCTTGTGGGATGCACTACAAGACCCTTCTACCTGAAACCACAGCTAATAATGAATCCTACATTTTGACTATACAGTAGAGTCTCGTTTATCTAACATAAATGGGCTGCCAGAACATTGGATAAGTGAAAATGTCAGATAATACGGAGGGATTAAGGAAAAGCCTATTAAACCCAAGCAAAGGTTGGAGGGAGGGAGGGAATGGGGGCTCTTGACATTGCTCCCATGCTCCTCCCGCACGTGACCCCTCCCTTGCCTCCTGTTTTCAGTGCATTCTCTCTCTCTCTCTCTCTCTCTCTCTCTCTCTTTCTTTTCCTCCCTCCCTCCCTCTTCCATGAAACAAACATTTCCACTGCTGGCGAGAGGGAGCAGGGAGATGGGCCAAGTCTGCAGGGGGGGGGGAGCAAGGATGGGTGCCAAGGTCAAGAGCGCCACAGAGCAAAGCTAGTGGAGCAGCCAGGACAGTGGGCAGCCTCGGCGAGGCTCCTCCTTTACCTGCGTAGTGGCCGCTTGCCCAAAGCCTCACCTGGGCTGAATGTGAGGCCCCAGAGAGGAGAGAGACAGCAAGGAGGGAAGCAGAGTCTGGAGCAGGAGTCAGAGAAGGAAGAGAGGAAGGAAGGAAGGAAGGGGAGCCTCGTTGCAATTCTTCAAGGAAGAGGAAGAGCCTTGTTTTTATTCTTCGAAGCCAGAAGCAGCCAAGGCACGTTAGATAATATGGAATGTTGGATAAGCAAAGGTTGGATAAGAGAGACTCTACTGTATTTGGGTTGGAAGCATACTATAGAATAGTACTGGAGAACACAGAGAGGTCCACAAATGCTTTGGGTGGATACTTTTTGGGGAGTGGGTAAGTGAAATAATGGATATGAAGTCTGTGAAATTTACTCACATAGCTTGAGCATCCCTTAGTTCAAATTTTGAAATAAAAAATACTCCAAAATTCCCCACATGGGTGACTGAAATAATAACACTTTTGCTTTCTGATAGTTCTTAGTTTCAAGCATGACTAAAAATATTCCATTTAAAATAATCTTCAGGCTATATGCATAAGTTGTCCATGAAACATGAACAAATCCTATGCTTAGTCTTTTGGTCCCATGCCCATTTTGTATATACGAATATTCCAAAATTCCCACCTCAATTCCAAATCCCAAAATGCTTCTGTTCCCAAGCATTTTGGATAAAGGATTCTCAACATGTACCCTTGGCTACCGAAGGGCTGCTTGGAGAACTTTTAATTAATATATATGAGAACTCTTATCCTTTACCTCATCAAGCAAAATGATCTGGGGGTTCTTCAAGATGGTGCGGGCAATAGCAACTCTCTGCTTCTCCCCACCACTCAGCTTCAGACCTCGTTCACCCACCTGTGTCTCATAACCTGCCAGAAACATGCAGATAATCAGGAAAATAAAATACCATCAAAGATAAGGTAATCATCTAGGTGTCAATCCTCAACCGATGTCATGCAGACACAACACGACAAACCATTGGCTGCCACCTTGATATGCATCCCAGGCTTTACTGCCTAAGGAAATTTGGTGTCTGCCCAGACAAAGCAATTCCAATGTCTTACAGGCCAGCTTCTTAAAAGTAGGGCAAGTGAACTGGGGAGCCTTGCTCCATTTTTTAGACAAAGCCTCTGTCAGCTGATCTCATTTCAGTTAGGAGTGAGGAGCTTGAATGCCACAAAGCCCCTCTTATGTTGATAGGTATGGGTTTTTCTATTGTTACAACTTAGATAAGCAGTCCCCTATGACAATTTTCACAGCCACTTGGAAGGCGAGTGCTGGCTTCAATTATTTGGAGGAAGATGGTAAGAGTGGGGAATCAGGCCCCTCAAGTTCAAATCAGATAGGATCAGGACTTGGATGTCACATTTAGCAGGTAACATTGTTTCCTGTAACAACTTTATGGAGCAAAACACAGTTATATTTTAAAACCAGTGTCAACAAGCAAGAGCAAAGTGACTTCAATGGTATAATAAGTAACTATTTCTAATTAATTGCTAAAGTTAATTTTAAGTTTTCAAGTTTAAAATCATACTCAATCCTCAAGTTTACCCCCAAAAAACAAACTAGAAAGCAATGGAAAATTCACCAGCAGGGTAATAGGTAAGGGTTTTTTCCATAATTTTGATAAGTAAAAAGAATAGCTTAATTTTTAAATGCTAAAATGAGTAATAGAATAAATTACTTTTGAAAAGTACCTTTCCAAACTACTCATAGGAAGATAGAGAGCTACCTTCTACTAAGTCAAATCACTGCGCTTTTGGCTGATTCAGGACTCTTTATACAGATCGATAGAAGCTTTGCAGAATCTCAAGGAGGAATATTTAATAAAACTGGAGACTGAACCCATGGCTTTTGGGTGCAAAGTCACAACACAACAGGAAAGGTACACTTTTCAATATAACCAGTGCTAGTGACTAACAGTTGAAAATCTTTTACAGTACAGCAGTGTGTAAACCAGAAGTAGCCGACAGAGCTTACCATCGGGAAAAGTGAGGATACGCTCATGGATATTGGCAGTAATTGCAGCCTCCACCACCTCTGCATCAGTGGCATTGATACGACCATATCGGATGTTGTTGCGAATAGTGTCATTGAAGAGAACAGTATCCTGGGGCACCACACCGATGCGGGAGCGCAATGAGACCTGCTTTGCCTGTGGGCATCGGAGTGGTAAGAAAAATAATGACAAAACTCACATCATTTCTGTTAGAAATTCGAAAGGGACAGTGTCTTGAAACAGCATCATAGTTTGCTTGGAAAAAATAATTCAAAATGAGATTTGTCGGAGGGAGCTTCTAGGAAAAAAGTGGGGGAAATTACTTTTTGGATCCCAGGTTCCAGAATCCTCCAGACAATACAATCGGGGGATTTATATTGGTTGTAATAAAAAAAAACCCTTACTGTCTAAAATTTGCCTGAAGAGGTGCTACCACTACAAAAGGCTCACCTTCAGGCAGTATGAAAAGGCCCATTTGCTAACTCTTAGGGTATGCTGCAAAGGAGAGAAAGGCTGATGACATTATTGATGCTGTCTTAATTCAGGGTGCTGCAGGGTACTTTGAAGGAGGACCTGTTGCTTGTGGTGAGCACACTCGCTCTACTGTTGTCTAGGGTAAATAGCTTTATGAATGGTGGGGAGCATTACTTGGAATCTTAGCAAAATCTAGATGGCCGTGGGTATTATTGGTCTGACACATAAAACTGACCCGAAGTACCAAAGAAATGTGTGTGCATGCCTAATGGGAAGTAGTATATCATTCAAACTACTTTCAACAAACTACTATCAGATCCTGGCCCAGTCAACCTGTCATGCCTATTGATAGCTTCTCACACATTCTGCTCTAGAGACCAGCCCTATGGGACTTAGCAAGATAGAGAAAACTACTGAGCAGGGACAGGAAGCCACACATATTCAAAGATCAGGGGGGGAAACATCTGGACTGGAATGAAAGGAACAGTTGCCCTTCAATTCTTCCCCACCTCCTGCTCCCAACCCCCCTGTAATGCTGGTATCCAGATGGGGCATTTAGGAATCTTCCACCAGATATCCTTCAGTCTCTTTGCAGGGAGCCTGGGTGGCTGGTGGGAGAGAGGGTGGAGGCAGCTGTGCTTGCCACAGTGCAAACCTTTCATCTCTCTAAATGGAATCACACATCTCTGCTTTCCTGGGGGCAATGAATATGAATTTGGGATTAAGCATCTGGACGGTGGCAGCAAATGCCCAAAGAAACAAGAGGAAAAATGTGCATGTGTGTGCAAAAGAGGGAGAGGGAGAGAGCCTAGATATATGCACATTAGATTTTGTCAAAGATAGCTGGAGCACAGCCATGGGATCATCCTGTACAGTCATACATTTTCTGGACCTAATACTTAGAAAATCACTCTAGCAATTTAATGGGTACTTCCAGACCAGTGGTTCTCAACCTGTGGTCCATGGACCACCAGTAGTCCCCAATAATTAAAATATGGTCCATAGCCTCACCGTTACTACACTGTTGCAACAAAACCACAAAAGGCGTGACAACAAGCCTCCTGACTGCTGCTTCTACTCTTCCCTCCCCCCTGAGCTCTTTTTGTGTCTTTGTTTTTAGGACTGTTCCTGGGGTTATTTGGGGTGCTGATTCAGAACATTGTATTGGATAAACCACATTCAGCTCTAGACTATTAAATATGTTTTTTCCTGTGGGTGAGCAGATGGTAACTACTGGATGGCATATGTTCTGTATCAGAAACTAGAGCTGATGTGGTGTATCCAATGCAATTTTCTGAAACAGCACCCCAAATAACCAAACCAAATCTGAAGTTGACCAAAAACTGATTCATAACCCTTCAGGTACTTATGTTGGTCCCTGGTTTAAAAAAAAGGTTGGAAAACACTGTTCCAGACAGATGGCTTTTAACCTCATCAATCAAAACTCCATCTGAAGAATTCGGCAACCTTTTTTTCTTTTTAAGGAAAGAGTCCTCTCACCATGGAAATGAAAAACAATGTAAGAAGCATGGAATACACACATGACAAACACATGATGTTTACAAATGAAAGACCTCCTGTTTTTGTTTTTGTTTTTTGTTTTAAAAAAAAACCAACAGGAGGACAATTATGCAGGAAAAGTTTTCTCTTGGAACATATCACATGCTATCTTTGAAGGATGAGTTGCGAGGGAAGAGTGATTGGTTACCATTGCAATCTTCATACATACTGAAAAGAGAGTGATATTCTCTAATACTCCGGGGTTAACTCTGAATGGCATATATTGTAAATTAGGATTTGAAGGTTGCCTGCTACTATTTTGCCCTTGAGAAGCAATTCAACTGGTGAATCCCTCACCCAAGCCACAAACTGCTTTCTCAGATGATTGGGACTATATATGCCTGGCCTTAACGCACACATTAGTTTTTGGTTCATACTCTGTTTCTTTTACAAGATTAAAAACCAGTACCCAACAGTATTTTCTGGGGAAGCGATTTGGGTTTTTGTCCTCCTACCTTGGAGATATCCTGACCATCAATTCGGATGCAGCCTCCCCAGACATCATAGAGGCGGAAAAGTAGGCGAACAACAGTGGTTTTTCCTGAGCCAGAGGGTCCCACCTGGGAAGAGGGGGGAGATAAGACACAGAGTCAGGCTGGATACAGCCAGTGGGGAAGGACAAGAAGAAGTCTCATGGATAGCATCAGCTTGGGCCCTTTGGTGGGTCCAGCTTCTACTTTTGCAGCACAGGAAGCAAAAGAGTGTGAGAGACTGTTAGGAAATACAATTGTGCCTCCACATTTACTGTATGTTTCTGACTTTTGTGGATTAGCTACTATAATTTTAAAGTGTTAGTATATGGAATAAGTTCTAATGTTTATATTGGAAAGTGCATTTTACTTTTAAAGGTTATATATTATTTGATGTCAAGGCCTATGGCTGGTACAATAAACCATTCATTCATACTTGACGTTTGTGGATTTGATTATTCATGATTTGATTAAAATTCTTCTCTCTAAAATTTTCTAACTCTATTATTTATTTATTTGCCACATTTATATCCCACACTTCTCACTCCGAAGGAGACTCAGGATGGCTCACAACAAAGGCACAATTCAATGCCTTGAGTACATATAAAAATAAAACAACATATACTTTAAAATCACATAATTAAAACATGTCACTTAAAACAATTACTTAAAATCACACAGTCCCAAAGCATATTCCAGGAGCCATTCCGATTGTCACTTGCATTATTCATCATTGTATTGAGAAATCATTGTTGCACTGGGGAGCTTGGCCCCATAGCCAGGCATGTACCACCATGGCCAGATCTGACTGGAGTATGAGGTGCAGTTGGCGTACGAGCTTTAACTGTGAAAAAGCACTCCTGGTCACTGCTGATACCTGGGCCTCCAGGTTCAGAGCCGAATCCAGGGGTACCCCCAAACAATGAACCTGCGTTTTCGGGGGGGGGGGGACCCCATCTGACACAGGCTGAATCCCCATTTCCAGATCTGTCTTACGACTGACCAGGAGCCCCTCTGTCTTGTCTGGATTAAGTTTCAATTTGTTTGCCCTCATTCAATCCACTACAGCCATCGGGAATTGGTTTAGCACAGGAATTGCTTCCTTAGAATTAAATGGAACAGTGTGATAAGAGTTGGGTGTAATTTGTGTATAGATGGCACTTCACTCCATCACTCTGGATGACCTCTCCCAGCAGCTTAATGTATATGTTGAACAGCACAAGGGACAGCACAGAGCCCTGATGGACCCCACAGGCCAGTGGCCAAGCAGTTGAACTGGAGTCCCCCTGCATCACCTTCTGAGAACGTCCCTCCAGGAAGTAACACAGCTACTGAAGAACAGTACTTCCCAGAAGGATACCATGGTCAATGGTATCAAAAGCTGCTGAAAGGTTCAGGAGAACCAATAGGGACACACTCTCCTGCCCAGTTCTTTGCGTAGTAGGCCGTCCTCTAAGGCAGTGTTTCCCAACCTTTTCTGAGCCGTGGCACACTTTTAACATTAAAAAAATCCGGGGGCACACCACCAACCAAAATGACACTGTAACACAGTAAAGATTTGGCTGGGGGATGGTGACCTGCTGGGAGTGCCAAAGCCGGGGAAGGGGAGGAGCCAGGCCACGTGATGCCCCTACCCCCGGCTCCAGTTCTCCCATAACTTCGCCAGCCTTGAGGGGGCAGTGCCAAGCCAGCATTGTACTGGCTCTGCCACCGTTGGCTTGGCACTGCCCCCTCAAGGCTGGCAAAGCTGTGGGAGTGCTGAAGCCGGGGAGGGGGCGGAGCCAGGCCGCACCATGCCCTGCCCCCTCCCCCCGGTTTCAGTTCTTCCACAGTTTCGCCAGCTTTGAGAGGGCAGTGCCAAGCCAGCATTGTGCTGGCTCTGCCACCACTGGCTTGGCACTGCCCCCTCAAGGCTGGCAAAGCTGTGGGAGTGCTGAAGCCGGGGAAAGGGGCGGAGCCAGGCTGCGTCAGGCCCCCGCCTCCCCCCGGCTTCAGCTCTCCCACAGAGGAGGAGCATGAGCGGTGGACGGGATTCAGTAGGCCGGCTCCTCCTCCGCGCGGCTTCAACAAGCAAGGGGCGAGAGTCATGGCGGATTGGAGGCTGGTTGAGGAAACGGCCAAAGGAGGCGGCGCCCCGGTCCCTTCTTTTTCTTCACCGCCGCCTGGCCCTTCCTCCTCCTCTCCCCAGCAGCAGGAGTTTGGCAGGAGGAGGGGGAAAGGAAGGGGGCAGAGAGCTTTTCTCGCGGCACACCTGATGTTCGCTCACGGCACACTGGTTGAGAAACACTGCTTTAAGGCGACCAAAGCCATCCCTGTCCCATAATCAGGCCTGAAACCAGGCTGAAATTGATCTAGATAATCTGCTTCTTTTTGTGACTTAATTGTATTAATGAGAACTTTATGAAAGAATTCCCCATACCCCAACAACCCCAACCCTGTTTTCTCCTTGCAGTATATTGAATAATAATAATAAAAATGTATTGCTTTTGACCAAAGGCCGTTGCAAGCCTTGCAATATATTAGACATTTGTAAAGATGCAACTAACCAATAGCAAATCTATTATCCTCATTTTTTCTTTTTCCTTCCACCCCCCCCCCCCCAATTCTCCACTCTCCTAGTAAATGTTTAATAAAAATTATGTTGGGGGGGGGGGGTAATATGCTTCATCCAGGAATCCTTGGAGTTGAGAAGTCTCTTATTTGACTCTATGATAGTGGTTCTCAACCTATGGGTTCCCAGGTCTTTTGGCCTACAAATCCCAGAAATCCCAGCCAGTTTACCAGCTGTTGGGATTCTGGGAATTGAAGGCCAAAACATCTGGGGACCCACAGATTGAGAACCATTGAGAACCCACAGATTGAGAACCACTGTCATGCTAGAGGACCTAGAAATGTCTAAGGATAATACATATCGAAGAATGTTTAGGTCTTCCTATGCAATATTATGGTCAGCTTCTGGTGGAAGTTGACCATAGAGTTGTACTGGAAGATCTAGAAATTCCCAGAAAGGTGTTCTGAGGTAGAAAAAACCCCCAGCCATTTCTTTATTCATAGTTTGTCACTTCCACAGAGATCCTGTGTATCTAGCCCTAGTGAATGTGGAAGACTGACAATGGAATTGATTACAGCAAAGCTGTTTGCTTCTCCTCTCCTTACCAATGCTAAGGTGTGCCCAGGCATCACTGTGAATGAAACATCATTCAGGACTTCCTTCCTGTGAAGAGAGTGTACAAAAGGGAAGAGTCATGTTTCAAACCTTTTACCCTTTTGCAAAACCTCCTACGTCTCCTGCACCTGATACAAATCACTTCCAAATGGCATAATCTCATTTTTTAAAAATCACTCTCATACATGCACACATACACAGATGCACAAAAATGCACATTCCTCTGCCCCAACTCACACCTGTCTTGTCTTCAACCTACTTTTCCTCTCCCCCCGTGCAAACTGAATATATAAACAATAATAATATAGATAACAATAAGTAAGGGTGCCTGTGGAAGATCTTTAAAAAGAAATCTAGTATTTATAAAGTGGAGAAGTGCCTTATGGGTGCATTGTCATTTATGGAGCTTGAATTTTTATTTGCTCTTGATCAGAGTTGAGCTGGGAAATGTGAACTTAGACAAATTATTTTTCTGGGTTGCAACTCCCCAATTTCTGGAAATTGCAATATAAAAAAGTCTCATTTCTAAGGTCTGTAAAATATTTCTGTTTAGTAATCTTTCTTACACTAGGCAAAATTCCACTGGAGCACTTTACCCATAGTGCCACGTGCCTCTGTGGCCTCATACTCATCCCCCCCCCCCCCCCAGGAGTCCTTCCTTTGGTAAAGCCCCTCAGCACCTGCTCTTCCAGGCTACGTATCAACTTCTTCCACCCCTTTCCAAGACCCATTATATACATCTCCTTCCACCTTACCCTTCCATATAGCCAAAATGAACATTTTCAAACTCCACACGTCCTGACACGAACCGAAGATCCCTGGCACCTGGTTCATCCTTCACCTTGAAATTAACATATTTGTGATATTGTTATGCAGCCAGGGACATCTGATCTAAGCATATGTACTTATGCAAGAAGAGGATGACTGTGACTAGGAAAGTGACTTTGGGAGACTTGATTCTCAGAATTATCAGGACTGGGTATATAAACACTCAGTATTTGATGTGAGGGACTACTATCCATTTTCTGTGCAGTCAATCCCAGGCATCTCCCCTTAGACTGCACTGATAGCTGAATTTTATTGTGACAATGATACCAGTATCCTGCGAGGGCAGCAAGTATGAGATGTAAAGCAGTCTCCTTAGATTCTCAAGCTAGCTGACATTTTGGACCAAGCATCTCTCCCCTCCTCCCCATTTTCCAGGGACTGGTACCCTATTATTAGTGCATTCACATAGTTGCTTGGAAACTCAACAGGGACTAGAAGCTGATGACTAGCACCTGCCCACGGCCCACCTCTTTGACTAGCATTGTAATATTCACAATGAAGCAACTGCCTCAACTTGCCCAATATTAGGGCTGGTCCTACTCCAGAGGTACACTTCAGGAATGTTCTGAAGCAAGTCATCATGGCATCTTCTCTAATTTAGTAGTCTTGTAAATATGGGTTGCTTACCCGTAATCGTAGTTCACTGAGTGGTCACCTGTGAATTCACACATATGGTATTTCCTGCGCCTACACAGAACAGCTTCGGAACCTTCTAGATATTTTATTAAACATTTTTGGCAGTAGTCCCGCCCACTCTCTCTTTGTGAGTACATATAGCAGTGGGAGGGGCTACTGCCTCCAGTTCTCTTCTGCCACAATTGCAGCCAGAAGAAGGAGGCATGACAAGCGGGGAGGATAGGCGGGAATGTGTGAATTCACAGGTGACCACTTGGGGAACTACGGTTACAGGTAAGCAACCCATATTTCCCCATTTGTGGTCACTGTGAATCACACATATGATAGACTAGCAAGCTACTAAACTTGGATGGTGGGCGTCATGCTACTGCAGAGAAGAGGACTGCCCTCCGAACTCCGCATCCCTCCTGGA
This sequence comes from Anolis apletophallus, assembly GCA_030556195.1. Classification (NCBI taxonomy): domain Eukaryota; kingdom Metazoa; phylum Chordata; class Lepidosauria; order Squamata; family Anolidae; genus Anolis; species Anolis apletophallus. The sequence continues at coordinate 110,895,576 of JARBWK010000002.1, read as the reverse complement.
GACGACATCCAGTTTGTAATGGGAGACAAAGGTCAGTGGAGTAGACCAGATGGCAGCACAGCACACAGCATCCAGCAGAACACCTTTCATGAAAGCCACCAAATTAGACATCAATCTTGTGGGGTGGCCTTTTAGCTGCTGAGGTGGAACTTTCCCAGCCATTTGGTATGACAGATGGATTGCCGACACAATCCATGAATAGACGCTGAGGGGATACTGGAAGGCCACTGACATCCTTATGGTATTTGAGGAGTATTTTCTTACTTCTGCTGTTATATCACCATAAAAGGCTACGGCGCTATGAACATCAAGTTTATGTAAATTTCTTTCTAATGGTGTAACCCGGTACTGAAAAAAGGCAGGCAAAACTATCTCCTGAGACATATGAAACCTAGTCATCACTTTAGGTAGGAAAGCTGTCCGTTGGCAAAACCACCTTATCTTTGTGGAATCTAAGGTATGGGGCATCTGACCTGAGAACACAGAGTTTGCTCATATGCCTAGTAGAAGTTATGGCCACTAGGAAAGCCATCTTTCAGGAAAGGTAAGCCAAATCGGTAGTGGCCAAGCGTCTATAATCGCTACAACTGAATCTGAAAAGCTCAACAGCAAAGCTAGAGGTCTGGTAGGATTCTCCAGGCAGTCAGCTTCAACTTGTGTACCTCTTGATATAAAACAAGGCCCCCCTGAGATGTCAGAAGGTCCACCCTGTCTGGAAGGTGAATGAATACTCTTTTGAACAGGTGTAGAAGAAGGGAGAACCATGGTTGATGTGGCCACCATGGTGTGATCAGAATGCAATGCATTCCGACCCTGCGAATCTTTGACAAGACCCTCAGAAGAAGAGAAGGGGGGGGGTGTAAAACAGGCGAGCATCCCAAGTTAGGAGGAATGCGTCCCCCAGACACCCTTGGGACAGGTTACTGCGCTGACGGGAACAAAAGAGATGACACTTCAAATTATGAATAAAGAGATTGGCCTCGGGAAATCCCCAGGCTCGAAATAGCCGGAAGGCCTCCTCGGGGTGCAGGACCTCTCCTGGTGGGACAGGGGGTTCCTGCTGAGTGAATCTGCTAAGATATTCTCTTCTCCTGGAAGATGAATAGCTGGCAGATGGTGCCTTTCTATGCACCAATCCCAGATCCTCATGGAAAGGTTCAGCAGAGTTGGAGAATGGGTGTCCCCTTGCTTGTTTAGGTAGTGCAAAGTGATGGTATTGTCCATAATCAATTGTACAATTCTTCCCGTCAATACGATTTTGAAGGCCTTTAAAGCCTTTTCTACAGCCAGGAGTTCTAACACATTTATATGGAGATAAGATTCTTGTAGGGACCACAGGCCATGAGCGGTGAGGCCCTCCAAATGTGCTCCCCACCCCTGAGGGAGGAATCTGTAGTTACAGTCCTGGATGGGTACGGCTGGCGAAAAAGTAGGCCACAGCACACATTGTGAAAATCTGTCCACCAGTGGAATGAAATTCAGACCTCCTGGGGCAACAACAAAAGGGTGTCGGGGTTGTCTGAAAGGGGGTTAAAAACAGAAAGGAACCATGACTGGAGGGGTTGAAGCCTTCGTCCGGCATAAGGGGTGACAGACGTAGTGGAGACCGCATGGCCCAACAAAACTTGCACCTGAATTCCAAGGTCCCAAAGGGTCTGATGAACTAACTATTGTAGGGCTGAAAACCGATTGTCGGGAAGAAAGGCTTTCTCGACCGTTGAGTCCAGCACAGCGCCAATAAATTATATTCGGCGCATAGGTTGTAAGTTGAATTTTTCCAAGTTGACCACCAGACCTAGGGACTGGAGAAGAGAGAGCGTGGTGGTGATGTGTGACAGCCAACGATCACGAGAACTGGCCACAAGAAGCCAGTCATCAATGTAAGGGTAAGCAGTCATGCCCTTGTGCGGAGATGAGCTGCCACCACTGCCATACATTTAGAAAAAACACAGGGAGCCGTAGTGAGGCTGAATGGTAAAACATTAAAACAATAGCCTTGGTCTCCTACCAAGAAGGAAAGAAACCTGTGGTAATGTGTAGCTATCGAGATATGGAAATAGGCATCCCGTAAGTCAATGGTGGCAAACCAGTCGTCTTTATTCAGTCAAGGGAGAATGGAATCCAGAGAAACCATACGAAATTTCTTAGAACGGATAAACTTGTTAATGCCCCTCAAATCCAGGATTGGGCAGAAACCCCCACCTCGCTTAGAAACTAGAAAGTAATGCGAGAAAAGGCACTGGGGGAACACAGCAGGGTGTAGCGGAGCAATTGCTCCTTTTTGCAACAACGTCTGAACCTCCTCCAACAAGGGAGGGGAATCTACAGTAACTCTGACAGGACCCAAGTGGGAGGAATTTTCAATCTCAACAGAGTAACCCTCTTTAACAACTTGCAAAACCCAGCTATCCAAAGTGATGCTACTCCAGACATCAAAAAAGGGCAATAACCTATCAGTAAAAAAGGGCGAACCTTCAGGATCTCGAGGAGAAAACTCTCTATCCTCCTCAAAAATACAAACTTCAGGTAGGTTGCGTTCCCTGAGAAAAAGGAAAAGAGGCATACACTGCTTCAAAGGCGCTGTTTGGGATTCCCCTGAGTCTTAGGCCTGCCCTGAAAAGGCTGAAACCTAGGTTTTGAGCTATACGGCTGTTTACGACCTAACTGATACCTATTAGCCCCTGAGGGACGGGTTTTTGGAACTGCCGAAAATGAACTACCAAAATTCCTACGGAAAGCAGAGGACGTTTACTACCGGGGCCTTTGTTGGTAGTAAGGCTGCCAACCATACCCAAACTTATGGGCATTTCTTGGATGTGCTTAAGCTTACTATCCGTATCAGGGTTAAATAAACCCTCCTCATGCATTGGGAGGTCTTCAGCTAATGACCGGCCTCCTTCAGAAAGCGTAGAAGACCTAAGCCATGCATGGCGTCTAACTGACGTGGCCATCGCGAACAGCTTCCCAGCGGCCTCAGCCATATGTTTGGCAAAATCCTTCTGAAGCCTGGCCAGAGCTGTGGCCTCTGCGTGAAAGGCTTTTGACAGACGCTGTTCCTCAGGGGGCAACAAATCCAGATATGGCAAAAACTTTGACTACAGGAACAGCTGGTACCCGCTTGGCGGCATAATGCGCCATGCATGCAAAAAGCTCCGCTGATAGGTGAACTTTTTCTCCCATTGAATCAACCTTTTTACCCTCTCTATCGACCAGAGCAACCAAAGCTCCCTTAGGGCACTTCGTCTTAGCCACTCGCATGTCCCTGGAGCCCGGATCGCTGACATCGGGAAGGGCCAGAACGGAAGCCAGGCTGCGATGACCCCGATGGCAGGGGCGGATCCCACATCGGGCCCTCTGGAGGAAGCTTCCCCGCCTCCGTGAGAGGCATGTCTGGCCTCGCTGATGCCGCCAGCACCAGCATCGAGGGTGTCAAAGGCTCTTCCTGGGCCGTCTCCACGCTCTGTGCATGCGCAGAACGCGCATCAGGAGGCTCCAGTGAGGACTGCAAGTGAGGCTCTTTGGCCACCAGAGAGAGCCCACTCTCGCCTTGCGGCTTTGGAAAAACTTGAGAAGAAGCCCGACGAGCCGCTGAAGGGGCCACTCCCGCCCTTTTTACAGGGCTTAAACGGCGAGAAGAAGGCTCTCTGCCATCTCGGCGGCCCTTTGCCTTGGTCTTCTTAGCCTTCTTCATTGTCGGTCCCATCGCCTGTTTAGGTGCCAAGCAGGTAAGTTCGACCCCTTCGATGGACCCGAAGGCCCTGGGAGGTGCTGGGGGGGGGGGCACCAAAGACAGGAGGGCTCTTTCATACAGATATGATTGAGCCTCGATTCATGATTTTTACGCATTTGTGGAGTGAGAGTTTGGCAAATAGCACAAGCTTGAGGCAAGTGCCCTTCCCCAAGACAAAAGAGGCAGAGGGAATGCCCATCATTATCTGGGTAGTTGTTAGGACAGTTGGAACAGCGTTTAAAGGAGGTTGTTGCTGACATCGTAAACACACAGAAAGCAATACTTAGGCAAAGTCGAAGTAATCCAGGTCAGGAGAGGAGAGATCAACATAAGTCAGGCAGTCCGGGTCAACACAACACCAAGGTAGTCAGTCCAGGTCAAGAACGAGAAATGAGGCAGTCTGAATTAAACAGTGAATAAAAGCAAGCTAGTGGAGCGAAGGTTCTCAGCTGCTGCTAATGGCGGCGGATGAAGAGGAGTGGAGGCAGTAGCCCCTCCCACTGCTATATGTACAGTGTTCCCTCACTTATCGCGGGGCTTATGTTCCAGGACCTCTAACAATAAGTGAAAATCCGTGAAGTAGGGACGCTCTATTTATTTCAATATTTATACATTATTTAAGCAGGTACACACTATTTTAAGTGTATACCTGCTAAAAGGAAAGGAAGGAGAGTCCCTTCAAGGCTGGAGAAAGGGAGGGAGGACTAAGAAGGGAAAGCGCCTCGGAGAGCGGTGGTGGCAAAAACCCACAAATCAGTGAAAAAAACATGATATTTATTTTAAATTAATATTTTTTAAAAATCCACGAAACAACGAGTCCATTAAATGTGAACCTCGAAGTAGCAAGGGAACTCTGTACTCACAAGGGAAGAGTGGGCAGGGCTACCACCAAAAATGTTTAATAAAATATCTAGAAGGTTCCGAAGCTGTTCTGCGCAGGTGCAGGAAATACCATATGTGTGATTCACAGTTACCATAAACGGGGAATCAAAGAAATGACTACAAAATGGAGGATGCACCTTATCTATCATGTATACAATCCTCTAAACCAGAGTTTCTCAAACTGTGCTCCAACAATTTTGGGCTTCAGCTCCAACAATTCCTAACAGCTGGTAACCTGGCTGGGATTTCTGGGAGCTGAAGTCCAAAACGCCAGGAGGAGCACAGTTTGAGAAACACTAATCCTTTTAAAGGGATTACTATAAAAGTGAGATAGGAGAATAGCAACACAGATGTTCCACTGCAGCACAGGGAGAGTCTCAACATACCTCCTGTTCCTCATCGAAGAGATCAAACATATTCTCCATGTCAACAAATGAAGACTGGATCATTCTAAAAAGGAAAAACCAAACCTTCAATGCATCATTTGCAAGCAAAGCGGGGAGGGAAACTATCTCATTCCCCTTCTGGTATCAAGGAAAAATAAGTGAACGGGTCAGTCCTGGATTCACTTCCCCAAGTGCAGTGATCAGTTAGACCCCTGACATAAAAGCAACTCACAGTGTGTCACGTTTCCATCACTAGTAAATGTTCCCAAACCAGTAACACATGTTCACACACTCAGTTTGTTGCAGCGAACTATGAAAAAATCAAAGGAAGGAGAGGTGCAAAGGCAGCCCAAATTCTTAGGAGGGGAAACGTCCCTCCATGGATGGAACGCCAAAAGTAGAGTTCAATATTCCAAGTCCAAGCTTAGCTTCCTAGAACTGAGGAAGCCTTAGGGAATAATCCTAAGGACAGAGGTCCACAACAGACTGATCACTTTGATCTTAGAGGCTCAAGTATATCCCAATCCCTGACACGATCTTGCTGACAGGAAAAGAGAAAACATCTGGGCTGTTTCACGCTCCAAAACTAACTAGCCATAAATACTCATTTTTCCCCCGTCGGTCTATAATATTTTAACCCCAAACAGGATTCTTATATTTTATAATTGCCTTGTGTCTGTTCAAGTCATAACATCAGCCTCTGTATATATACAGTTGGAATGTGGTTAAGAGTCCCTTGAATGAAACTGCAGTTCTACCCAGCCCGGCATCCTGCTTCCCATGGCGTCCAATCAAATACCCAACTGGAAGTTCACAAGCAGGACAAGATTGCAGTAACATATTTTGCTTGCACTTTTCAAAATTCAACATCAAGAGACTGAAAGGAAAATATAAGCATCTTGGCTAACAGCCAGAGATAACCCCATCCTCCATTAATTAGTCAATTCTCTTTTTGAAGTGTTTTACTCAGATTTCATTGGAGTCCTGCATGGTTTTTCCCATTACAGACAACCTCAAATCTGTGAGGGTACAGAAACTGGCAGTCTGTTGTCAAGTAATGCCACCTTATTTTCCCAATCATTACTTACATAGAAATGGTTCCTTCAATTTCTTCCACACACTCTTATTTCTATCAGCTAAATAAGTGGCCAACATACTATACATAACAAAATAGTATTAACAGAATATTACCTGTAATAGGTACCAAACCAGTTCAGAGGCACATATAGCTGGATGATGTATGTGCCAAAGAGAACATAATCACCCACCTGGAGGGAACAGAGAGTCAGGTTAGAGCCAAAGCAATGATCTTACCATGCAATAGAGCAGTGTTTCTCAACCTTTTTTGAGCCGAGGCACACTTTTGCCATTTAAAAAATCCCAAGGCACACCACCAACCAAAATGAAACAAAATGACACTCTAACACAGTAATACATATAGTTAACTGACCTTGAGTTTTGGAGTTGTAGTTCATCTACATCCAGAAAGCACTCTGGACTCAAACAATGTTGGATCAGGACCAAACTTGGCATGAATACTCAATATGCCCAAAAGTGAACACAGATGGAGTTTGGGGTAAATTGACAGGGAGCCGGAGGGAACCGCAGCGAAGAGGAGGGGGGAGGAGGGGGGTGGGGGCAACGAGCAGGCGCCTCTGGGGCCTTGCCTTCTCCCAAACTGCTGTTTGGGAGAAAGCAAGGCCCCAGGGGCGCCTGCTCCGTTTGCCTGAGCCGTTCTCGCATGCGGAGGGCGGCTTGGGCAAATGGAGAAGCCACCTCTGGGGCCTTGCCTTATCCCAAACCGCTGTTTGGGAGAAAGCAAGGCCCCAGGGGCGCCTGCTCCGTTTGCCTGAGCCGTTCTCGCATGCGGAGGGCGGCTCGGGCAAACGGAGAAGCCACCTCTGGGGCCTTGCCTTCTCCCAAACAGCGGTTTGGGAGGAGGCAAGCCCCGAAATTGGCTCCGTTTGCCCGAGCCTCTCTCGTATGCGGAGGGAGGCTCGGGCAAATGGAGCCGGCGCCTCTCGGGCCCTGCCTTTTGCCAAACAGCGGTTTGGGAGAAGGCAAGCCCCGAGATTGGCTCCATTTCCCCAGTTCTCCCTCACAAGCAGAGGGAGAGCCTGGGGAACAGGCCCTGCCTGGGAGTCGGGTTTGGGCGGCTCGCCTCTTCCGCCAGGTTCCGAGGAAGATGCGAGCCGAGACGGACAAACTCGGCTCCCAGGCAGGTCCTGGGCCCTGCGGGGAGCCGTTTTCCTGGTTCGCGCCAGGTTCCCGCCTCCTCCTCTCCTGTGGGCTCACTTCTGGAGGAGGAGGAGAGCGTCGCCCGGCCCCTCCCCTCCTGAGCCTCCCCCCTGCCTCTCCAGGTCCTAGAGAGAGTTGTGTTCCCCATCCGCTGTCCTGCAATCGGCTGGTGTGCTGCGGGAAAACCTCGGAGGGGGAAGAAAGGCGGGGGGAAGAGGTTTTCTTGCGGCACACCAGCTGATCGCTCACAACACACTAGTGTGCTGAGGCACAGCGGTTGACAATGACTGCAATAGAGAATAGAAGTTCTTTGATTCCTTTTCCTTGTAAGCCTGAGCAAAATATAAGCTGCTTTATCCCAAAATGAACCCTTTCAGCAGCCGCCAAGAACTCCCACTTGAAGCTGAAGAGCTACTACAGCCCAAGCCCTGTCTTACCACAATTAGTACTATCCACCACAAGCTGACCATAGAAGCTGTAAACAACTAGCCTATATACTCATGTATAAGTCTAGAAATGTTAGTAAAAAATTTAGCCTGAAAAACCTGGGTTGTCTTATCCAAGGATCAATGTAAGTACAGACAGTCCCTGGGTTATGAACAAGGTTCTGTATGTTTGTTTTTAAGATGAATTTTGTATATACCGTATATACTCGAGTATAAGCCGAGTTTTTCAGCTCTTTTTTTAAGCCCCCCCCCCCCCATGGCTTATACTTGAGCCAAAGTTATTATTTTACTCTGTTATTGTTATTACATCTATCATTTTACTGTATTTATTATCATTATAAAATTTACATTATTTTACTCTATTATTATTTCATTTATTATTTTACTCTATTATTATTATAATATTTATTATTTTGCTCTCTTAATTATTATTATTGGAAGGATACGTAAGCACATTTACATTGAAGAATCTATTATATAAAGGAGGTCCCGTCGTCGAACGACTGCCACAGACAGAGAAACCATCCAAGGCAGAGACACCAAACTTGCCAACAGAAATAGGCCTCAGGCAAGGAAGGTTTATAGCAAAGATACTCCCCCAAAACCTAGAAGGCCCCCAAAACAACGATACAAAAAAACTACATTTCCCAGCATCCTCTGCGGCAGCCAGCAAAACCCATTGGCCAACATTGGCCCACACAAAATGCAGGGAGGCTGAGTAACCATAGTAACGCTGGGCACAGCCAGCCAAGGCTAGGATAGAATGCTGAGTGATTTGATTTCAGTCAGTTGGCGTCTGAGGGTTAAACTGTCAAAACCAAATTCCATGAGGGAGCAGTTCTCCAGCAATTCCTACCCACACAATACAACACAACTTCCTATCACAACCCATCCCCCCAAACTTACGGGACCCCGCACACACAACACCTACCACCACCACAAACAAAAACAAACTCCACCTATACTCCAAACACAACACAACACTGCACTGATACTCTACAAACACACACAAACACCCAAAACACCCCACCCACACAAGCATTCCACAACATACTACCACCCACAATGCCACCACACACCCACTAACTCACCAAAAAAGTAATACCTACACACAACAAATACGCACATGACCCCACCAAGACCATAAGTAACATCAATTCCAACCCTTACATACTCAAACTTTCTCGCATCTCCTAAATAGGGCACAGCAACGCGTGCCGGGTACAGCTAGTGTTAGAATAACAGTTTAATCGGTGATGAACAGTCTTATCTTACATTACAATTTTATGTAAATATTCAAAAACAATTAATTTATTTGTTTAGTGTTAAATTTATATTAATTGTTATATACATATAGGTTATTTAAGTTCTTTGTCTGTTATTAAGTTCAGAATTAAGTTGCTTTTATATTGTTTAATATGATTGTTTTGATGCAATTAGTTTGAATGTTTTTTTTCCCTTTGGCATTACATGTTTGTTATACACTTTGGAAACCGCACTGAGCCCCCAGGGAGATAGGGCAGTCTACAAATAAAGTATATTATTATTGTTATTACTTGGGTATAGAAATAGCAGCAGTCAGAGGCGGGTGTGGCCCCTTGAGGTGTTATTGGTGCTTTTCCTCTCTCCTCAAAATGACCCTTGATTCATCCAAAGGTCATATTAAAATCCATAATTTTGACCCCCAAACCTGCTCTTGGCATATATATAAAATAAATATATACATGAGTATATACAGTAGTTCAAACACATGCCGTGACTCCAACACTAGTCAACTCCAACCAAAATGCCTGGTCAAGGATGATGAGATCTATACTCCAAAGAACAAATGGATGGCCACAATTTCTCCACCCTTCCCATAGGAAAAATAAGATATCCCATGATCACTAGTCAATCCAAGGAGATTGAGAATGATGGGGAAAGAGGTGAATTACTTCCTGGAATTTCATATACTCTGAGGAAGTCAGACCTACACCAAGTGAGTAAAACAGAGAACTAAATTTGCCTTACAACAATGTTTATCGGGGTCCTGGATTAACTAGTGAATAGTGTGCCTTAATAAAAAAAATATTTTCTTTGGCATTTAGCCCTGGTCATTTACATTCAATTTCATTTAATCTAGGAACAAAAGACTCCCTCTCCACATATACAATTATATCTGCCCTGTACCAGCAACCTTGGGTTGTTTTTTGTCTCCTATTGAGTCCTATCATTAGGACTTTACTCCATATGGGAATGTGTGTTTTCACATCTGGAAAATAAACCCCAAAACATGTTGGTCTCTTTCTTCTGATGTTGGTGGAAACTAGCTCCCATTTGGTGTGGTTCCCCCTCCGCCACCACCCTTAGATCTCTTAATTGGTGACAAACCTTTTTCCAGCCCGGACTCTTGCTTGCAATTGCTTTTGTTCTCAATGAGAGGTCTAATTCGCAAATCTGTTTTTGTTTTAATCTCTACTCTCAGCTGCCCATTTTCTCAGCATGAGTTGAGTGGTAGCTTTGGTCTCTATTCGGCACTGAATTCAGCAAATACTAATTAGCCTTCACAAAGTCTTTTCAGAAACTGCAAAAGCTCTTAGGGCTTCTCGTTCCTTCCCACTGATTAGTCTGGCCACATTCTGCAACTTTTCCACATGGGTCCTGTGTGGCAAGTCCTCCCACCTTCAGTGATTTCCAAACATAACAAAACATGAGAAGAATCATCCTGGATCAGACAAGAGAGCAATGTGGGGCCAAACTGATACCTACAGCAAGCCAAAAATTGGACATAGGTGTCAAAGTTCCATTTTGCCTCCCAAACACTGGTACTGAAAGGCACAAAGGTGATTCTGCCATTCCTCCCTCTGAAATATAGCCCCTATTGCCTGATATTTGTTGGCAGCCTCCAGTCCAAGTACTAACCAACAATGACCCTGCTTAGGTTCAAGATCATAGAAAAATCATAGAATTATAAAGCTGGAAGAAACCACAAGGGCCACCCAGTCCACCTCCCTGCCATGTAAGAAAACACAATCAAAGCACTCCTGTCAGATGACCATTAACCTCTGCTTAAAAAGCTCCAGAGAATGAAGTTCTGCCATTCTCAGAGGCAGCATATTCCACTGTTTGACAGTTCTTCCTAATGTTTAGGTGGAATCTCTTTTCCTTCCATTTGAATCCATTGCTCCATTGTGTCCTAGTCTGCAAAGCAGCAGAATGCAAGTGTTTTCCCTCCTCAATGAAACAACCTTTCAAATATGTAAACATGGCTATCCTGGCCTCTCTTAATTTTCTCTTCTCCAAGATAAAGATAACTGAGCAACCTGCAATTCAGACAGGTTCTGGTGCTTTTATGCCATGTGTTTTGGAAGTAATGCTTCTGATACTAGAAATTATATATTACCATCCTCTCTAATAGCCATTAATCCTCCTAATTTCCATTAATTCGTGTAGCTAGTCACTCTAATTGATGTGGCGGCAGTGGTACTTTTGGTTAAGTTGTTTTTAGTCAGATAACTGAACCACTGAAATATCTAACTTAATATAAAAGAGGGACCAGACCTTGGAAAAGTTACTTTTGTGGACTACAACTCCCAATTCTACCCTAATCAGAATGGCTAACAGACATGCTAATGGAGGTGGGAAGAATGGGGTTGTCAGTCAAAAAGTGTCCAGCCATTGGCAGACTTACTTGGAGTCTCCTCTTGGTCACATAGTAAGCACACAGTAGGGATCCAGCTAACAGACCTAAACCGATCACCACATTCTGTGTCTGGTTCAACAGTGCCAGCGATGCGTTGACTTTCCATTCTGAGCTCTGATAGGAGGAGAAGAAAGTAGATCCCTCAGGCATACTCCAGAAGTGTTCTCCACATCCAATAGATCTCTTGCACCTCCAATTTCCACACAACAGGAACCTCCCATACCCAATGGCAAGACAATTGAGATCAACCATGAAAAGGAAGGACAAAATTAAATACAACATACTACTTGCTAACCACAACCTCCAGCCCTCCATAGCACCACATTTGTAAAATGGCTCTTCTGCTTTGGGGCAAGAGATAATCTAGGCCAACTTTCCCAACCTACCCCCTCCAGATGTATTAGAAAACAGCTGCCATCCAAGTTCTAGTGGCTGGGAACAATGGGAGCTGTAGTCCAACAACTCTGGAAGGAACTTGGTTCTAAATTTCTAATGTCCTTATTATTTTACTTTTCTTTTTAAAAATGTGAACTAGCCCAGCCTCTACCAAAACCTAACATCCCATCAAAGACTTGCTTTGTTCTGGCTGTGAGCATCAAGGGCAGAATTTGAGTAGCTTGATACTTCTCACTACCATACTGAGATGAGTTTCCTGACAAAACTGCTTCTCCTGAGTCCTAGTTTGCCCTTCTATGGCATTCATATGTACTAAAGCCAGGAAAAATTACTATTTTGTAGTACAGGTTCAACAATCCTGCAGTCAACACTGCCAGTGGCCATGCTAGCTGGAAGATTCTGGGAGATAAGGTAAAAAATAGTAACTTTCCAAGCTCTAATTCTGATAGTCTCTCACATGAACCAAGATCATTTTTCTTTCCAAGCTGTCCTCTACAAGTGTTTCTGTGTGTGCATGTACACCCACACCTGAGTACAGTAATACGTTTGGTGAGGGAAGAACAGAGGGCATAAAGAAGAAACCTCCCCAAGAAAACACAAAGGACATGGAAGATACATTTTCCATTGCCTCATCTTAATCCTTCTATACCTGATACTTCAAAATGGCATCATTGAAGCGGGAAGCCTCATAGTTCTCAGCATTGTAATATTTCACCTGCAACAAACCATAGGAGGGATTAGCCAGTGTCTGGTTGGAACAGCCACCCACCCAACATCCCTCCACCAAACAGAGATCTCCATCCAAACAGAGACCTCAGATTGAGTTCGCCTCCTTCTCCACCTAAACAAAAATGAGGAATTGGAACTATTTTGGGCACTGTGAGGAGTAGGATTGCCCTGCCACCCCCCAATGTGTGAGGTTACGAGTACCGTCTCAAAGTTGAGAAGTGAGTCAACAGCCCGAGACTTGGCCTCATTGTCACGAATATTCATGTCACGGCGGTACTTCGTGCGCCACTCGGTCATTATAATAGTCAAAGCTATGATGAAAGACAGATGACCCAAATTATTACAGCAAAAATACAGAGGAATACCAGAAATCTTTTCATTTCTTTCCACTCTCAGACATAATCAGGAGTGTGTGTAAACACTAGAAAGAAGGTAAACTCTGCCAATGTTTGCTTTCTAAGATGCTTAGCCTTTGAAGTGAATTGTTGAATGTTTCCAGTCTTTATGAAGACAGCTTAAAAGAATGAAGGCCCAAGGATGTATGGGTAACTGTGTTCAGGTTCGGAGCTAGAAATGATGGAGAGAGCAGCATAGTGAAATGAAAAACAGGTCAGGTATGGTAATTCTACATAATAATTAAATAGGCTCCTCATAATCCATCTGGAAAGAAATACGTCTGCAGGGTGGACAAAGACACTTTCTCAAAGAGTGGTCTGTCTTTGCTCAGAGTTAGGAAACAAGGGAAGGTTTGGGGTGGCTGGGCATGCATCCTCTTCACTTGCCAAACTGGGTCTGAAAGTTCATTCCTAGCTGAACTAATGGATATACTGAATCCATTCTATTACTACTAAAAGTTTACTACTTGCAAAGCTAAGCAGAGTTGAGCCTGGCTAGTACTTGGACTGGAGACTACCAGAGAATAACAGGGATTTCAATGAAAAACAATGAAAAAATCCAGCCTAAAACATGGAAAGCCACCACCAGTTGGAGATGACAATATTTGGCTTGATGCAGCAATAACACAACTTCTTGGCTGTGACTCATCTAAGTCACATAGATTTCAATGAGACACAAGCAAGTTTACCAAAGGTCCAATCTAGCCTAAGGCAAGTTAAGTATATTTGCATGGATTTGCTTGTTTTGGACAATTTTCCTATGTTTATCATACAATGGATGTGGATGCATGAAAGTATCTCCCTCTATGAACCATCTCGGAGGTTAAGATCTTTTGGGGAGGCCCTGCTCTCGGTCCTGCCTCCATTGCAAGTGTGATTGGTGGGGACAAGAAACAGGGCCTTATTAGTGGTAGCTCCTTGGCTCTGGAACTCTCTCTCAAGTGAAAGTAGATCAGCGCCCTCCCTCCTGGCCTTCAGAAAGAAAACAAAGATATGGGTTGTGGGACCAGGCTTTTGGCCAGTAGTACAATGCAAAGAATAATCAGGAAATACCTGCTATGACAATCGGAATGGCCACTGTGTATGACTTTTGGATCATGCGATTTTAATATTTATATTAGGATGTTTTTAATACTTTGTTTTAATGTTTTAATGTTTATGTCTTATGTTTAATGGTTTTAATGATTTTAATTTATAGTTATGTCAGTGGTTTTATTTGTTGTGATTTTATTTTTTTATATGTATACTGGAATAGAATTCTTGACATTAAGATGTTGTAAACCGCCTTGAGATCCCCCAGGGCTGAGAAAGGCATTATATAAATATACTAAATAAATAAATAAATCTCAGTTTGGCTGCGTATCCCCTGTTCCACAGGTTCTGAGAGGAGTTGAAAGTGCCCTATGGGGTTCTCTTTTGAGGGTGGTGGCTAAGTCATAGTGGAACTCTCTTCCTACCCACCATACCATCTCCCCACCCACCTCCAGCACTCACCAAGGTAAAGGGTCATGCAGATGAAGATGATGAGGCCAAACCAGGCACTGAAGGTGGTAGTGAAATACACAATAGCAATGATGATATCAGCCACTGTGGGGATGATGCTGAAGACGATGTAGCTGCAGGTGGGAGAGTCAGATTACATGATGTGCAAGATCCCACCACCACGAAACCCTTCTCCTCCTTCCACTACTCTCCCCACAAGTCAATAGAAATATCGGATGCAGACTCAGTTTTTCACTGCTAAGATTTGGAGAATTCTAGCCCAGAAAAAGCAACCTTTTCCAAATTCTGCCAGAACAATGAAGTTCTCTTTTAACCAAAGAGTTCATGTACCTGAGCAGATTGTTAATGCTGCTGGTGCCTCTGTCCACACTGCGCAACACCTCGCCTGTCTTGCGTTGCAAATGCCATCGAAGGGAAAGACAATGGAGATGCCTGAGTAGATGCACCTGAACTTCACGGCTTGTGAATTGTTGCACACGGATCCAGAGGAAAGTGCGCGTATTGCTGATGAAACCAGTGGCACCTATGGAAAGAAAGTGTGTACATGTGTATGTTTAATTTTAATTCTAATTTGTCTGTATGGTTGTTCCTTTTTATCAATTGAATGTTTTGCCTTATATGTTGGAAACCATCCCGAGTCCCCTTATGGAGACAGGATGGTATATAAAATAATAATTATTATTGTAATAATTATTATTACATGTTTGTGTTTGAGAGAAGGATGAAGCATACCCACCATTGTCTTAAATGTGAGTCATAACCTGGAAGGAATAGGTATACATGGTCCTCCAAATGTTGCTAACAGCTTCCAGCATCCCTCACCATCGGCTAGCTTAATGGAAGTCGCAGTCCAACAACTTCTGGAAGGACCCAAGATTCCCACTCATGCTCTTGAGCACTGAATCTACCTGAAAGCCTGAAGGCTTCCCAGAGCGTGGACTGAGTCTGCTCTGAATATTACAACTAGCTTTTGAGGGGGTCTTCCCTCAAATGTGAGTTGAGAACAGGTTGGATCTCTAGTGACAAATGTATTCTGTCAAGTAGACTGGGGGGCAGGTATTGGTTAATAATGTAAGGAAAAATGAAAGCCCAATGACATACGGATTTAGTTTCAAAGAGATTGAGGACGTATTAAATGCTGAGTCACAAAATGCTTAAGATGCCAGTTTGGGGAGGGAAAATGGAGGGAAGAAAATGGCCGGAGTGCAGCTTTGAATTGCTGAATGCCTAATAGTGGATAGCATCCTGAAGAAACAGGATTAGGTTTCACCCTTACCCTCCCATGTGAAGGATATTATAAGCTTTTGAGGGCTCTGACACATTTGAAGCCCTGGGAGACTGGGATGGGGGCGGGTAGGTGTGAGGGCAGGAGGTTGGGTTTGTAAGTGTTAGAGAAAATGTGTTTCCTCTGGAACTCATTAATTCCTCTCCATGGACCCTTTCAGCTGCCTAGGGGACAAAGCCCTTAACAGCTTAAAGCTTCCTACAATGAAAGGAAGGGCAAAAGAAGGTCAGGGGGAGTCCACCAAGTAAGGAAAACCCTTGATCCTAATTCCTGCCCACCTTGCAGCTGTGCTGTTACAAGATGGGAAGACAGGAATAGCACAATTCAGGTTCAAACTAGTCGATCAGCTTTATATTCACCTTACAGCAGGCAACATGACAGGCTAATTGTGCTACAGATATGGAGGCTCAGGGCTAGATAGGCAGGAAGCTAATTATCTAGCTCCATAGCTCAAGAGTCCTGTACTCTTTGTGATCACTTTTAGCCTCTCAATTTGTATCAAAATGGCCTACCAATGGGCATCTTGTTGCCCAGTAATAGTGCCCAAAATATATTTCTTGAGTTGGCTCACGTCATATTCTGTAGAGGCAAATCTAGCTATAGCTATAGGGGGGGGGGGGATCAGCAAGCCTGCACTACCTCTTCTTCCCATTAGGGAAGAAATGCTTCTCTCTGAGGAACATCATATCCCCAACAAAGTTAGATTTAGGTCCTGGAGACAAGAGCTCGATCTCTCTCAATCCCTTTTCCCTGTATTATAAGTCAAACTACAGGTAAAAATTGGGGTTATGGAACTGGGGCGTACCCAATCTCATTGTGCAGCTGTTCAGACTTTTGAGATCAGCAGGGGAGGCTCTCCTCTCAATCCCACCTCCTTCACAAACGGGGTTGGTGGGGACAAGAGAGAGGGCCTTCTCAATAGTGGCCCCCCAGCTCTGGAATGCTCTCCCCAAGGAAATAAGACAAGCACCCAGTTTGTTAACCTTCAGGAAGGAGCTAAAACTTGGCTATTTAAGCAAGCCTTTGAGAATGGCTAGACTACATCAGAAACCATAAGGCACAGGAATGGCTGGTTAAATGGTGCTATATACTTAGATTGTTTTCATAGGACTATTCGTTTAAATTACTCTGTCATTGTGAAATTTAGCTTCTAGATTGGCTTTACAGGACAAATAGTTTTTAAACTGTTACTTATTAATACTTATGGTATTTCAAATTGAACTAAATGATAATTGCTTATTGTTATTGTCGTTTATCATGTATGCTCATAATTTTGTATTATTATTTGTAAGATGCCCCAAGTCCCTTTAGGGAGAGGGGGCAGGGTATAAATTAAAATTGTTGTTGTTGTTCTTGTTGTTGTAGGAAACTTCAAGCTTTTAAGGCCTTTGTCCTCTATGCAACTGGTGATCTTCTTGTTTTGCAGTCATGTGTTACTGCACTAACATATGAACTAATGCATACATTCCTCTGAATCTCATTTCCTGATGGTGTCATCAGCAACAAGAAATACTCTGTCAAAATCATGAGAAAGGAAACAAAGAACACTGAGTGAAAATAAAGGAATTTAAAGACAGAATTCTCATGGAAGGCCCACCCTTTGAAATTGCCCGAGTGGATGTACCTGCTTCCTTTGGCCAACAGCACCAAACATGTCAGTTTTTCCAGACATAGGAAGGTGCAAAGCCAAGCAAGAGGTCCAGATTAGAAGAGTGTCCTGCTTTTTCAGTAGGCAGCAAAGTAAGAAGTAGAGAGAAAACTTAGTCTTTGACGTAGGTGGGCATCAGCTAACACACATCAGCTTTGGACAAACCAACAGTGCTCCAGACAAAGTAAACTCACCAGCGCCTCCTCCCTGGAGAAACTTGAGGGCTGTATAGATGCAGATCGTCTGAAGCAGGATATGCCAGCCAGCGTCTCGGGTGAGGTCATTCACTGGAAGTTGGGAGACAAGAGTTAGTCCAAAAGCCCAAGTTTTCCTGGGCCTCTTTAGCTTAGTCTAGCCTACTTATACTTCCAATGTCTTTTCAGTACTCTTTATGTCACGGTTCAATAATGATGTCTCTTTATAGTCCTCTCCCATGGGAATTGTAGAAAGCATCCAGTTTCCTGGATAGGGATTTTGTCATGTCTAAGTACCCAAGACGACAAGGACACAGGGGAAGGTTTTTTTCACAACAGAAGAGATTACATAGCATATCCAAAATGCCGCTAATAAAAGAAAGGATGTAATCAGCCAACACAAGACATCACTTAACAACAGGCCAAACATGTGATCAAGTAACATCAGAAAATTGTTATTTGTTTAAGCATGCAATTTCTACTTTTCTTATCAAAAATCCAATCTCAGTGATGTATAATAATGAAATAACAAAAGACTCAGAATGAAAACATACATAAACACACACACAATGGGCACTCTGTATCTGCTGAGGTTTGGTTCAAGAAACATCCAAGGAGACCAAAATCTATGGATGCTCAAGTCCCATGATATACAAAAGTGTAGTAAAAGAGTGTCCCTTAAAGAAAATGGTCAAAGCAAGGTTTGCTTTTTGGATTTATTATTTTTTAAAAATTCAAGCTGTGGATGGTTGAGTCTCCTTGGATACAGAGACCAACTGTGTGTGTGTGTGTGTGTGTATCTATCTATCATATATATATATATATATATATATATATACACACCAGGGCTGTCCAACTGGCAGCCCCCGGGCCATATACGGCCCCCCCCAGCCCCTTCCCCATGGCCCCCTACCCTCCTGCAAGATATCTGCTTTTTAAGATTTTTGAATTTTTTTGGGAATATTTTTTATTTATTTATTTTTTTCGGGGGGTGTGAGGGGGGGCAGGGAGGAGGAGCAGGCTCTCTTCCTCCTCCTCCTACTTCCCTCCCCCTCTCTCCCTCCCTCCTTTCTCTCTTTTCCCCTTTCATTCCTTCCCCTTCCACCACCTGAAGGAAAGAGGGAAGGAGAGAGAGAGTGCATGAGTGAGAGGGGCGTGGCCAGAGCGAAAAAGGGGTGGGGCCAAGTTCGAGCACGGGGGTGCTCATCCATTCCCTTTCCGGCTTCCTCCTCTCCTGAGGCTTTGTGCCAAGTTTGGTCCTGAGCCATCATTATTTGAGTCCACAGTGCTCTCTGGATGGAGGAGAACTACAACTCCCAAACTCAAGGTTCAGTACTTTCTGTTGCTCTCATGAGAGTTTAGGTTTGATTCAACATGGCTGAGGAATGCTTTGATTGTTTTCCCCTTATGGCAGAAGGAGATTGGACTGGATGGCCCCTTGGAGGTCTCCTATTCTAGGAACCCATTGTAATTATTATTATCATCATTCATGTAATTATTATTATTATTATTATTATCAGAGGCTGAATGGCCATCTGTGAGGAATGCTTTGATTGTGTTTTCCCCTTATGGCAGAAGGAGATTGGACTGGATGTCCCTTGGAGGTCTCCTATTCTAGGAACCCATTGTAATTATTATTATTATTATTATCATCAGAGGCTGAATGGCCATCTGTGAGGAATGCTTTGATTGTGTTTTCCCCTTATGGCAGAAGGAGATTGGACTGGATGCCCCTTGGAGGTCTCCTATTCTAGGAACCCACTGTAATTAATATTATTATTATTATTATTATCATCATCATCAGAGGCTGAATGGTCATCTGTGAGGAATGCTTTGATTGTATTTTCCCCTTATGGCAGAAGGAGATTGGACTGGATGGCCCTGGATGGCCCTTGGAGGTCTCCTACTCCAGGAACCTGTTGTTATTATTATTATTATTATTAGCAGAGGCAGAATGAATATTATGCCTTATCATTCAGGGTTATAGGCCTGTGTGGAAGGGCCCTGGCTTCTTATTTGACTTCCTTTCCACACATCTGAATAAAATCCCATGTTATATTTGCCAGATTATATGAGTGTATAATCCAGTTCAGCAGGATTATATGAGTGTGGAACTGAGTCCACACTGCAATATAATCCAGTTCAAAGCAGGTTTTCTGGGGTTTCCTTATATTCTGGTTATATGGCTGTGTGAAGGGCCCTGAGTCCACACTGCAATATAATCCAGTTCAAAGCAGGGACTGGGACTTGAGACTGGGATTTTGGTGTTCATCTCTATCTCCAAGTCAAAGCCCCGGTGTCCTCCACAGACACCTCCAAGGCGGGAGAGGCGGGCGGAGGGGAGGGGCGGGGCTGGGGTGGTGCCAGGGTGGGGGCAGAGCCTGGGCGGAGCCGGAGCTGGGGTGGAGCTGGGGAGGGGGCGGAGCCGGGGGCGGAGGCAGACCCTTCGGCCCCCCAGGTCATCAGTAACTGGAATTCCAGCCACAGGTCCGGTAGAAGTTGGACAGCCCTGATATATATAATGTGTGTGTGGATATATATACCCACACACACACATACATACGTGCGCACACACAACTCCCCCACGAACAAGAAAAAAATGCCTGAAAAAAATTCTTGACAGTATGACTCCTATATAATAATTGGGGGAGATTCAGTTTCCACACAAATGGAAAAATCTTGTTTCTGCACACTGCCAAAAGACAATCAGCTCACCATAATTCTGCAAGAACCCTCAGATTACCTAGAGACCTTGGTGGGTATTGGGAGAAGGTGGTATTCAAACACAAAGGTGAGCATTGAGAAGTGACCTTCCTTTCTGTTGACTTGTTTGCTGGATAGCAACTGGCTGAGAGATGTTTTTCTTTCACACCCTTCCCCCAAGTCTACTCAGTTCCCAGTTCACAGCCTTCCCACCCCGAGCGAAACAGCTGAATAAGCCACCAACACAAATTGGAATGCCAGCGTTGCATGGATTCTCACCCCGTGGGCAACAAAGGCAAACGTTTAAGCCCAAATTGTCTGATGTGGCCTCTTTGAAAGCATCAACAAAACAAGGACAGACTAGTTCAAGGTCCTCTGCCATGTCAAAAGCACCCTGAGAGTCTGGACTTTCATGTTGCTTTCAGCACGATGCCCCCCATTGAAACACCCCAGATGGCATTGAAGGGTTCTCTGGAATATACTGCATTTCCACAGTGTAAGCAGCACCATAAGTCCGAGTGAGACGCCTCTGAGAGAGATTCTGTGAAGCAGGGGAGATGGATAGTGAGTTGTTAAGAGCACTCTTTGGGGACTGACATGTACTTCTACTAAACTGTTTTTCTGCCTTCAAGTGCAGCTCTCCACATGTGAAAGAATATTTAAAGTTTGATCAGCTTGTGTACATGGAAGGAAAGGGATTAAAATTTTGTTCTTTGACTCAGACAACACAATATCCTGGGCCTATCATGCACAAAGCTCTTGGGCTAGAAGCACCAAGGACTTCACCGAAGATGGAGTCAACATATTCAGGATTCAGTTCTGGGTTCCACTCTCCCAACATGCCGTCTGCTCCAGCCCACCCTCTCCTTCTCTCAGGTGTGGGCTCCTGGTGGATCTGTCTGGGGAGGGAAAGGGGCATCTATAGGAGTGTGGAGGAGGTGCCCTTGTGAGCCAGCCCTGTCCATAGGCAGAGTGAGTGAACTCTCTCTGATTGCAGGCACTTGGGTCTGCTTCTGTTCTTAAGAATTCTCTGGCTGTTGCCTTTGTTGGAGGATAGATGTGTGTTCTAACCCAACTAAACAAATCAGGTACAAGAAAAGCATGGTGGTGTGTGTGTGTCAGCAGCAACTTGAGAAAATCATTTCTGGTGTGAGAGAATTGGCTGTCTGCAAGGACGCTGCCCAGGGGACGCCTGGATGTTTTACTATCCTGTGGGAGGCTTCTCTCATGTCCCTGCATTGGAAGCTGAAGCTGACAGACAGGAGCTCATCCCACTCCCTGGATTCAAACCACGGACCTTTCGGTCAGAGGTCCTGCCGGCACAAGGGTTTAACGACCCATTGTGTCACCGGAGGCACCTATGGTGGTGGTGAACACCATTTCTTTATCAATTTTTTCATCATTTATCCAAAATGCTTGGGAGCAGAATTGCTTTCGATTTTAAATTTTTGGAGATTCTGGAATTCCTATATTTGCGTATATGCACTGTTGGGCTTGGCCTCATGTAAGCCGCCCTGAGTCCCTGTTGGGGAGATTGTGACGGGGTATAAATAAAGTTGATTATTATTATTATTATTATTACATAGGTACATATTTGCAAATATATTGAATATGGAACCCAAGTCAAAATATGAAATATGAAATCTGCGGAAAGCAAAGATATCTCAGCCAGCCATGTGGACAATTCTGGAATATTCTGGATAAGGGATGCTCAACCTGTACCTATCCACATTTGTTGTTTCTCAAGGTCACCTAGTCATCGTCCAATTTGCAATCCCCTACACTATCCTGGCTGTCACACATACAGAGAAATAATAATAATAATAATAATCTTTATTTATACCCCGTCAACATCTTCCCCGACAGGGACTCAGGGCGGCTTACATGGGGCTGAGCCCAACCAACAATTTATAGTAAAAGAAACCAAAACACAAAATAATAACACAATAAAATACATAAAGCATATAAAAGCAAAGGCAAAATACAAATACAATGTCCACAATCACAAAAACAATGAGCAGGCTGCATGTGCAAGATAAAACATTAAAAACTCAGGGTGAGATAAAGGCAGGAGCAGATTTGCAAGAGAGCGCTCATAAAAAGGAACTGAGTTGTAAAAGGCCTTCATACAAGGGATGAAGTGTACTCCAAGGACAGTAACATTAAGAGAGAGTAGTGTAAAATTGTGGGGCTACTCTCCAAAAGCGCAGCGGAAGAGCCAGATTTAAGATTATTTTTAAAGGTTTCTGAGGTGGGGGCTTTCCTAATCTCTCCAGGCAGTGAGTTCCAAAGTCGGGGGGCCACAGAGGAGAAGACTCTCTCCCTTGTACCCACAAGACGAGCCTGTGAAACTGGCAGGGGCGAAAGGAGGGTCTCCTCCAAAGATCGCAAAGCTCGGGCTGGGTCATGGAGAGAGATACGGTCACAAAGGTAGACGGGCCCCAAACCATTTAGGGCTTTATAGGTGATAACCTGTACCTTGAATTGGGACTGGGAAATAAATGGCAGCCAGAGAAGCTCCTTAAACGGGGGTTGACCACTCCCTGTAACTCGCTCCAGTTATTAATCTGGCCACTGCACGTTGGACAAGTTGTAATTTCCGGGACATCTTCAAGGGTAGCCCCACCTAGAGTGCATTGCAGTAGTCCAGTCTAGAGGTATACAGTGTTACCTCGCTACTTTGCAGTTCGTTTGTTAAGAACTCAGTTTCGCGGATTTCAAAAAATATTAATTTAAAATATATATCATAGTTTTTTCGCTGTTTGGGGGGGGGGGTTGCCACTGTCGCTCTCCAAGGCGCTTTCCCTCCTCAGTCCTCCCTCCCTCCAGCCTTGAAGGGCCTTTCCTTCCTTCCTTTCACTTTAAGTTTATAAAGACTTAAAATAGTGTATAACTACTAAAATAATATATATAGGACAGAGGCTGCTCCCTTTACGTAGGACTTTCCTCTGGACGTCTCCTTCCCTATCTCTCAGGGGTGATGGGCTGATGCTGGTTTTTTGTTTTTTTGTCTTTTGGGGGTTCTTTTTCCCCTCTCCCCCTGCATACCTCTGTACTGCTCCTACCAAAGAGCCGCTCGCTTTCTTTAATTTGGAAAGACACCGGAGGAGTCTCCTTGCTGCCTTTATTCTCTTTCACGGAACCTCACAGCAACGAAGATCCCACCCTCCCCAACCCCCTGCTGGGCTGCTGGGAGACCAGGCCAGGCACACAAAGGCTCCTTGTTTGCTCCTCGCCAGCGGCACTTTGCTGGGTAATCCTAACTGGCAGGGTGGGTGACCCCATCTGGGAGGGCCCCTCCTTTGCCTTTCATTCTTTCTACAGGGTGCAGGGAGGGAGGATCTCCTCTCCTTCCCACCCCACCCCATCTTGCTTAGTTGAAGGTATTAGTCCACCCTCTTGTTGAACACAGGTAGGAATTATGCTCTTGCATGCGAAAAAAGATAGGCACCCATGGGACCACGCGGGTGAAGGAAGAGATGAGGAGACCTGGTGCTTGACCTAATACCCAATACTAATTTTGTATATCACAGATTGAGTACTTCTCTATTTTTAAAGAAAAGGCTTTCCAGTTTTCTACTGCGAAACCACCACTCAATATGGTAAGCTCCAACCTGAAGAGAAGTGAGACTCAAAGACACAAATGTGAGGATAAAAAAGAAGCAGGATTTTATCCTAGTTGTGCAGTGGATTCATCTGACTCTCCAGATGATGCTAAACCCCCCATCCAAGAAGCCACACTCCACGTGGGTTGTGGCAAGGGATGGTAAATAGTGCCCCGGTAACATGTATAGATCCCCTCCTGTCCCACAACAAAGGTGAACAATAGTTCCTAGTGTTGCAAGTCAAAAGGCAGTGTGATATTTTAAGTTTCTTTCTTTCTTAATTTTCCTTTCCTTTCCTGAAAAGAAATAGGCAGAAGTGGCCATATAACACAAGAGAACAACAAATTGAAGATGACAATCCCATCATGCACATGGAAATGCCATCAATGAGGTTGGGCATGACCAAAGCTTGATCTAAACTTATTGCATCATCAAAGTCTCATCTCAAGTTCAAGTCTCACCACTCCATCAATTTCATTGCATCTTTTTACAAAGGAAAGAGAGACAAAGGGAAAGGGGAAAAAAGCATGAAATACACAAAACCAGGTTTTGGTGGTCATGTGCAGAGCCTGGGAAAGTTATTCTTCTGGACATACTACTGCTGGATTCTAGAAGCAGTAACTTTTCAAAACTCCTGCCAGACAGGTGGTGCTTCCAAATGGGTTTTGGTTATGTAATCAACCTGCATATTCACGAAAGCTTCACAGAGGTCCAGACATCCTGTATTTTTCTGCCAAGACACTAAGGAAATATGTACAACCAACACTGTAACTCCCCCATAGCAAGGGACTTTGCAGGTAGAGAGGTAAAACCAGGGGGTTACTGCATACAGCAGCAACAGGCACACCAGATATAACAGGGTCAGGCCGGGACATAAAAAACAGTTCAGGTCTCTGCAAGGTGAGATGAGGAAGCTTGCATACAATTGGAAAACTCAGTTGAAGAGTTCATGAACTAATTATTTTAATGTCACAGGTCCAAATAGCATTTCTCTGGCCTCGGAACTCTTTACAAACTGTAATTCTCCCACCTAGCTCAACCTGTTGAATAAGGGGTCAGTAGAACTCATTGTTAACAGCCAGAAGCATAAATAATGTGCTTTTAAAAGGATTAGACAAAATATGAAGGCAAGGTGAATATTTTATAGGACATTAATGGCTATCCTCGGTGGTGCAGCGGGTTAAATCGCTGAGCTGCTGAACTGGTTGACCAAAAGGTCAGCAGTTTGAATCCAGGGAGCAGGGTGAGCTCCCACTGTTAGCCCCAGCTTCTGCCAACCTAGCCGTTCAAAAACATGCAAATGTGAGTAGATCAATAGGTACCGCTCCGGTGGGAAGGTAATGGTGCTCCACGAAGTCATGCTGGATCTTGGCATCGTCTACGGATAACGCCAGCTCTTCAGCTTAGAAATGGAGATGAGCACCCCCAGAGTTGGACTCGACTACACTTAATGTCAAGGGGAAATCTTTACCTTTTACTAATGGCTATTAGCATTAGGAGTTTGAAAGCAATTTCATTTTGAGGAAAAGTGTACTTTCACTGATCAGGCATATGGGATTATAAAAGATAGCATCCCAATTACTGCCTGGTGGCAAAGACAGCATGTTGTATTAGAGCAGATGGCAAGAACCACTGGACGCTCCTAACATTTTGAACTTCAGTACCCCTCAGGTCAATCCAGCAGATTCTGAGAATTGAAATCCAACAATTATCACCCCTAAACTAGAGGAACAACTAGCCTGACCCAGCATGGTTATTCTTCTTAAGAACTATAGTAAAATGGCAGACACAGAACTGGACCAAACAACTGCCAGATATGCCTAGGTTTTCCCAATCTAGTCCTCTCCAGAAATCCTTGGACTAAGGCTACCAGCATCCCTAGCCAGACAAGTTCAGTGACGGACACTGTAATTTATTCAAAATAACATCTGGTGGGTCTCCATTTGGGAACTGCTGGCTAAGACTTATGGCAGGTAAATGATATGGCTCCAATGCGGACGAGGCAGTCTCTCCCAGGTGGGATGGAGAAAAAGGGTCTTCTCTGCCCAGCAGCTGCTTAGCATGAAAGGGAAGCCTTCCCCACTCGCAGCTCCATTCCCATCAAGACATTTCGTATGCAGTTTGCAATTCCGTGCCTCCCGCCTGTAATGACTCCTTTGTAAAGTCTAAAAGTCAAGGCTGAAAGGCAGGTCCGGAGCCCATCCTCTTCTATTCAGGCACCTCTCAATAGCTGCCCTGAGCTGGCACCCGCACCGCCCACCAGGGCATGGGAACCTGGCACACACCAGCGGCTTCTGCTGACAAAGGGAGGGCCTTCCCCCTGCCCCCGAAAGACACACACATACATACGCCAAAAACTCAACAGAGAGTTAGACTGGGAGTAAGCAGGTTGGGAGGTCACGGCAAGGCTCAGGACAGAAGATGCTGGCAAGGAGATCTAAGAAGGCTACTCAATCCTCCAGGTCTCCACAGACAAAAGCCCTCCTCCTCTTTACCCCATGCATCTCAAACCTTGCCTTTGCAGATTCAGCTCTAAATGCAGAAAAATTTCATGGCCCCTATTCCTCACTCACCTCCCCATTGTTGAAAATGTATACAATACCACTGGGTGAGAGGCAGGAGAGTGGCTAGGTATTTTACGTGGATCCTGGAGATGAAGTGGCTTGGATGGCAAAGAAACAAAATGTAGATTTCAGGCCAGGGTAGGTCTAGGAAGACTTTGCTAAAATATTTGGCTCTGAAGAATAAGAGGAAAGGAAGGTGGACATCCAAGAGGAGGGAAAAGGAGAACTGTTTCACATATGCCATAAAACAAGAAGCTAGAATGACAGACATCCTACTACGCATTGCAGATAGGAACTGTGAGTGTGTGATGTTTTGATACATCAGAGTGCAGGGTATGTGAAATGCCTCTCTCTTTCTTCCAGACAGAGAACTCTACATACAACCAGTAAAAAAAGCATATTTTCCTTCTTATCATATATATGAAAGCAGATGGAAGAAGCAGTATTAAGACATAGGTATGCTGCAAGGAAGGCACTGCTGTGTGGATCCCTGTTATAATCCATGAACATAGCAGGGCAGCTGTAAAATAAGACCAGACAGGCTCATACATCATAAATGGAAATGTTTCCTTTCTAGATTACAATAAGGAAATAGCTTGAGGATTTTGGGGGGTTGTAATCCAAACAGTAACTTTCCCAAGCCCTGGTGTGTGGATATGTGCATGCACAAACTGTATTTTACTTTTCTGCAAAGGTTAAAAGAAATCCAACAAAGGAGTATTAATTACAAAAGTGAAACACACCTTCCTTCTGAGGTGGTACAACTGAGTGCCACACCATAGTTTACTGCCTTGTTATGATGGGTTTGTTTCGGGGTTTTTTTTGTTGCAATGTGTGGGGTGCTTCCAAAAGACTAGAAAAATAGGGAACAATAGTGCAGGGGGTGCACTATTGTTCAACAATTCAATGTTACTCAGGGGTTCCATAACAAAACAAAAATCATGCTTTAAGCACCTGGTTCTTGTATAAACAACTATTATCTCCCACATGAGTTGTTTCTTTCCTACATGAGAGAATCACGTTTCAATTCCAGATGTACTTAAAAACAGCTCCTCATCTTGCTGCTGTATCATTTCAAATAGGCAAAGATCTGCAATCCACACAGCTCAGCATCAGGGTGCTCTCTCCTTCACACCACATGGGTCGGCAACCCTGAATCCTCAGACTGTAGTGAACATGTCAAACTCTTGCCAGCACTCAATAAGGGGCACACATGTAAATGACCTTATGGGTGCATATGTGTCTTCAAGTCACTTGTCAACCTACGGTGCCCCCCATGAATTTTTTCATAGACCTTTTCTTAGGCAAGGAATACTTTGTTTCTTCCAGTTCCTTCCTCTTATTTATTTATTTATTTATTTCCCATATTTATACCCCACCTTTTTCACTCACTCAAGGCGGCCTCACAGAAGCACCCTACGATGCTTCACTGGGTATTTCTTAGTGGTCTCCCATCAAAGGGATGACCCGCTCAGCTCCCAAGATCAAACAGATGCCTCTGGGATTTTTAGACTACATGCACTTTACTTGTGCATAAGTACCTTTTTGGATGGGGCACTGAGGACTATTCCCTTGTCTATGAATTCTATCCAAAAATCTCCCACCAAACAGTAGCTGTCAAGTGCAAGGGCGGGTTTCTCTTCCTCTTGCTTTCTGGTGGAGAGGGGAGAATAGAGGTTGGGGGTGGGTCACTTCAGACCATGAAGAGCTGGCTGCTCTGGGTTCCTGAGGGAAAGAAAAGGACCCAGGATTCATATGGCCCAGTGCTTCATTTCCTCCCCCTCACCCAAGTGAGACTTGTTGATTCGCTATGAATTTTCTTCTCCCGCCTTCTGCTGACAAGAACAGCATCAGGCACACCCATAAGGTTTGATTGCTGCTGCGCAATGAAGGAGTGTGGAATTGTGTGTGTGTAGCTTGCTATGTCTCCTATGTGCCAAGAAGGACAGCAGTTTTCATATCCTAGCTCTCCAGATATTTCAGACTTCAGCTTCCAGAAGCTCTAGCCAGCCAGATCAATAGTCAAGAATCCTGGGATTTGAGATTCCAAACATTCAGAGGATAAAAGTTTAAGAATCCTTGTCCAAAAAAAGTTTAAACAGAGGAAGAGAGAGGAGAGAGATGTATATCCGCTGGAATATCTTAAAATTATATGCACTCAATCAGTAAGGACTCGTGACTTACAATTATTTAGCAAGCAAGCAAGAAAATTACATTACCATCCCTAATCTAAATTACACTAATGAAATTGCGAACGGTTCTGAAAATTAGGACTGATGCGCAAAACAAATTCCTGGCCTCAGGATTCTTTAATTCTAAGTTGACCTCTTTTATATTAGACTTTGGTCGGTGGATCTGGTAACTCACGTTTATAAAACAAAAACAAAGAAGATCCTCCAGTCATTTTCACCACTAGGTTAAGAGCTTCTTTCACCTTCTGTCTTGAACTATGAGAGTTTAACATGCACTACACTTAAAAATAAAAGACGCAGATGAAGGCCCTGCAAATGTTGTATTTGGCTATAGGACCTTAAGGCAAGTATCTCTCAGAGAATCCCCCTTGGTTTGCTGGTTGATCTCTCAAATCAATCTATCCTACCATTTCTTTGCCCTTTTTAATGGCTTGTATAAGGTTGCCCTCTGCTGGCTCATTCAGAATATTTGTGAAAGACACAGTAAAGTGTTCCCTCACTTATAGGTGGTGTTACGTTCCAGGACCACCCGTGAAAAGTGAAAATCTGCGAAGTAGAGACTATATTTATTTTAATATTTATACACTATTTTAGTAGTTATACACTATTTTAAGTCTTTATAAACCTTCCGCACAAACTTATACACTACAAACCCCTCCTTGAAGGTGTTGTTAACGTAATCCTAGGCTCTGGCCTTATCTGCAGAGGTAGCCTCTCCTTACAAATAAATGCTCTTAAGCCCATACTGAAAAACTGTGAAACAGAGAGTCCACAAAAAGCGAACCGTGAAGTAGCAAGGGACCACTTTACATTATTCAGGAGCCACCTGCTCCCATCCTAAACCTCCAAGGTAAGAAATATTAACTACTGGGCAATGCAAGTCTCCCATTCTGCTTACCAATGTTCCTGTAGTAGATGGGCACAAAGACATTGATGCCTCGCTCCAACCCCATCAGCATCAGGCAGACAAACACCAGCCCCTGTAGTGGGAGGTTCCCTCGTGGCCACATATAACGCAGAAGGAATCGGATCTTCCGGCCCAGATTCCTCCAGGTGGAGCCGCGCTGCCTGGCATCTGGAAGGAGGGGCTGGGATACAGAAAGAGAAGTCCGTTGAGCAGGAGGAGGAATGCCTTTTTCATGGAGGTGCTAGGAATATTTGAGAAGGTTGGCACAGAAAACAGGATATGGCTCTTTTATGGCACATGTGCAGAGATGATGGTGGCATTTGGAAAAAAAATGAGCTGGGCAGAAACTGAAGAGGAGCTGGAAAATATTTGTATGTCTCAAAAAATGACATAACACGCATTCCAGGAAACTGGCAAGAAAGAGTTAATTTCAGATTCATACGGTTATGCCTAATGTTCATAAACAATAGACTGGGAAAGTGTCACAATATAGAACCTGGACTTTTTACAAATTGAGTGTACACAGATATATTCACAAACAACCCTCTGATCTCCCAAGGAATCAGATACCAAACACAGTTGCACCTCCATATTTGCAGTTTAATTTTTGCAGATTTGATTTTCTGATTTGAATAACATGTTCAGTCTAGGAATCTCTAGGTCCTCTAATTTGACTCTGGTCAACTTTCATCCAAATCAGGAATCAAGCTGGAGGACTAGACATTCCTAGAGAGAACAGTTTCCATGAATGTCTATGACCAAATTCTGGTAGAAGTTGACCACAGAATTGTGCTGGAGGGCCTGAACATTCCTACAGAGAGATTCCCTCAAGTAACATAAATAGTGTAATATTTGTGGTTTTCCCACTGTTACATGAGACCTGCATCCCTAATTCCCATGAAATTGTAGGGCATACTGCAGTTATTAGATGAGTCACGCCTGATGTGATTTACAGATGAGCACAAATCAATTCTAGCAAAACAAATCCCCTCAAAAAAACTTCTCAAAGCACTTTACTAATTTTACTGATTTATGATAGAAAAATGAAATGTCCTATGTAAAGATCTTTTATCTATCTTGCTATACACCGAAAAGATAGCGATAGCAAGAACATGGACGAACTTACAAGATTTGTCTATGAATCCCTGTTTAGATATTGACCCTTACATTATGAAAAAACTGACACACACATTTTATCAGAGGTGAACGAACTGAAGATACTTTTGAACTTACATAACATCCTGTTTATAACACATATGACACAAGTAAATTCTAGACATGGTTCACTGTTGAACCACATGATATTGTGGAAGATATTGACTCTTTCCTCCAACCCGCAGTACAGGAGACCAGGGCCTTTACAAAGGACACCACTCACTTTATCAATAAGATTGAGAATTTTCAGATAACCCCTAATGACTGGCTTCTTACTGCGGATGTCTCCGCCCTTTACACTCAGATCCCTCTTTCCGAATTAAGGGAAGTAATAGAAGAGACTCTAAACTCACGCCCTGAAAAAAAGCCACCTACTGGATTTCTACTTAATTTACTAGACTATATATTAGACTATAATTATTTTTCCTTTCTGGACCCCCTATATCTTCAGATCCACGGCATAAGTATGGGTACCGCTTCAGCTCCATCCCTCGCTAATATTTTTATGGACCACCTAGAAAAGAAATTTATATTCCCAACCATTCCCAATTCTTTTTCCTCATCTATCAAGATTTATTCTAGATTTATAGATGACGTCTTTCTGATCACAAATTATGCAAATATATCTGAATTTAGAGATTGGTTGAATAGTTGGCACCCCACCATCAAATTTACAGCCCAAGCCAGCCACCAGACGGTGGATTTTCTAGACATTTCTGTGTTTGTGAAGGACTCGCGGTTAAAAGTAAAAAACTACCATAAACCTGTGAGTAAAAATACCTACTTACACTACAAGAGCTTCCATCCCCACAGATTAAAAAATAATTTGCCATACTCGCAATTCCTTAGAATTAAAAGAAATTCCTCTTCACCATATGATTTCCATAAAGATGCTGAAAGAATGACCTGTGATTTTCTAGAAAGAGGCTACCCTATTAATGTTATAACCTCAGCGAGAAAACGAGCAGAGAATGCACACAGAACCTCCTTATTACAGCCCAGGAACAACACTTCCCTTACCAGACTGGTATGGCCTCTTACCCTGACTCCCCATTCTAATGATATAACCCGCATTATTCATTCCCATTGGCCCCTCATATCCCACATTGAAGGCTTGCAGGAACGCCCTATGGTGGCCTATAAACGAACCTTAGAAATTATCTAATACATAACAACTTATCCTCCACTCCTGCACCCACTGCCCTCAGTCTTGGCTCTCAACCTTGTTTACATTGTTCAATTTGCAAAAACATTAGTACGGATAAACGTATCTATAGTCTCTCCAAAAACAGGTGGTTCCAGATAAGATGCTTTGGAACCTGTTCCTCTAAATTTTTAATTTATGGAATTTCCTGTGATTGTCTTATGGTTTATATTGGCCAGACGAAAAGAGAATTAAGATCGAAATTTATAGAACATCGTTCTAAAATACACAGAAAATGTACTGACTCTGAATTTTATAAACATTGCCTAGATAAACAACATACTGCTGACTCTTTAAAAATCAGAGTTCTGGAGAAGATTACTCCTAAACCTCATACAGATGGTTCTTTGCAATTAAATCAAGCTGAATTAAAATGGCAAATTCTCCTGGATTCTGAGTGGCCACGTGGCCTAAATGACCCGGTTCATTTACACACCCTTCTAACATAATTATTTAAACCTCTCATTTAGTGTTTGATATTACCTACGGGTCACCCTACTTCATTGAAGCAGGGTTAGGCTGGTCAAACCGGTAAAATGGGTATGTATCCCTTGATATGTGATTATTACTTTTGTATGCTATGTTAGACACTTATGTATAGTAATGAATGTATGTTTTATGTATATTTCCAGTAAATATGGGACGCCTGTATTAGCATT
The DNA here is from genome assembly GCA_030556195.1 of Anolis apletophallus. Classification (NCBI taxonomy): domain Eukaryota; kingdom Metazoa; phylum Chordata; class Lepidosauria; order Squamata; family Anolidae; genus Anolis; species Anolis apletophallus. Next base: position 110,863,073 of record JARBWK010000002.1, on the reverse strand, counting down.
AACGCCTTGAAAAAGCCAAGTGGCGAAACGGACTCTTAGCGGCCGATAAACACTGCGAATATTGATTCCGTCGGCGACTTTTCATCTATATCTACTATAGGAGACATCTATCACTCGTCTCCTGCGTCCTGGAATTTTTCCCTTTATACCTCCAATTTACCTCACCTTGGACAGCTTTTCCTGAACTCCCATCTTCTAATTTTACCTTTGGATTTACCTTTGAATTTCACCTTGGAACTTGGTCCTTTGCGTACTACAAGAACTCTTCTCTGGCCGCATTGGCTTTAACTTTGGGACTCACAATTGTGGAATACACCCACTGAACGGGTTGTCCTGGGGATTTACCCCTGGTTCCTGTAGTCTTGGGATTATCTCCCCTGCTTACCTGGTCCATTCTCCTTGGTGCACGTATGTACTATGAATGTATAACATTATAACCTATGTATGGTATTCGAATTATATGCAATTTTTGTATTTAGCTGTGGCTAGTGTCTTATCCTTCTATTGTGGAAGATACCCTCATGATTCGTTTTGGATACTGTTTTTGATAGTATCGTATTTTCTGGCGTATAGGACTACTTTTTAACATAAGAAAATCTTCTCAAAAGTCAAGGGTCGTCTTATATGCGGGAGTAGCCTTGTCCGCGCGAGTAGTCTTATACGCTGGGAGTCATCTTATAGAGAAGATGCTGAAACTTACAATCTGGAGTGGAGAATCTGTGGTTGCCATATATGGTGGGGGGAACTAAAAATGGCAGTGGCCACGTCCCTGCCATATGCAGCGACTGTACAAAAGCATTAAGGGTGACGCTGTACAAGTATAGTAGAAGAAAATAAATTCATCAGGATTAATGGACTTAATGCGGTCCCAATGGTGAGGTGAAAGGGCGCCTCGCCGAGAAGGTGTAAGTGAAGGGTGGAGCAAGCTGCAGACGTCTGGGGCGCCCAGGGTATGGAAAAAACAGATAGAGTGGCTCTGGGCCCAGAAAAACACACCTGCTTTACCTGTCTGGCCCGCCCTTGTATCCTATTACCATACCTCCTCCTCTGCCTCTCAGATCTCGCTCCTGAAGACTGCAGTGAAGTGGTGCAGGTACGCAGGTGGGAGATCTGAGAGGCAGAGAAGGAGGTACAGGAATAGGAAAATTACCATATTGAAATCAAATCTGATGCTTTAAAAAAAATTATATGGTGGGTGTTGGAAGAGGGTAGTCTTTTATGGTGAGTATATCCCAAACTCTATATTTTAACTGGAAAAATTGGGGAGTCGTCGTATACGCCCCGTCTTATATGCCAGAAAATACGGGAATTGCCTGTTTAAAATAGTTGATACACATTTTATTACTTCAAATGTTAGACCTATTTCTGGGTATAGCTGACCAGTTGATTCCAAAATGGCCCCAGTTTCTCCCTATCAGCTCTAGTGTTCGAGATACCGAACATATGCCATCTACATATGCACGAGACTGCAGAGCAATTGAGGGCAGTTTCACACAGCAAAGTCCGTACCGACCCGGGTTTTCAAAAACCCGGGTCAGGGCGGACTGTAGTACACACGCCAGCCCCAAAAGCCCGAGATTTCCATGGAGGATATGTAGATGTCCTCCTGGTACCTTCTGTCACACCCCAGTGTTCCCCTGGCCCCCAGCAAGACCAACGCCATGCTAAATCCCAAGTACCAGAAGGGCCCAGCAAGCCTAAAGGCCCGAAGCTACAGAGGCCTGCAGTTCATCCTACGTTCAAGGACAAAGCTAGCCGAGTTGCATCTCGAGCCGATAAGCAGCCAGGGAAGGGCAGAGACGGAATGACTCCCATTCACTCAGGTGCCAGTGTTATTTGGGCGTACATTCCGATCCCATGCGGGAGGCCTGAGAAAGACCAGATGGAGCACTGTTTTGAGAACTCGTTTCGACGCACCGGTACATCGTAACTTCAAAGCCTTTGAGACCTATAAGAGTTGGAGCTGAGAGATGTATAGTATCTCTCATCAACTTTTGAAATCTTGCCTTCATGAACTTTGCCAGGGCTATTGAGCCTTCCTGCTACTGAACTCTATTTGCCAAGCTTTGCGAAAAGAACTCTTCTATGGATTAGCCCGTTGGGGCATCAAGCCTTTAACCTTTGTTCCTGCTTGCTTTGGACTATTACCTTGTCTTACCTGGTGTTTGGAAACACCAAAGGACTATGTCTCTAAATTCTTGCTCTATCCATTTATTCTAAATAAAGCATTTAAATGTGGCCGGTCTCAAGTGGTTTACTGAGGGGTCCTTCAGGTCTAAGGTACAACACCTTCCAAGACACCCAATACCCCCCCCCCCCGCAAAAAAAGACTGTAAAAAATAAATCTTCTCACCTGGCTACCATTAAACTCCTGCCAGAGCTCTCCTGGCACATAGAAATGATGTGCCAGGAGAATGGGGTTTGGGGAGAGGGTTAGAGCCTCTCAGGTATTCCAGACTGCTTCAGCCCGGAAAATGCGAGAGGGCTGTGTGGACTGCCCCCTCAGAAGTCCCAGAACTTCCAAGAAGACAGTCCAGACAGCAACCATAGTGGGTTAAACCTGGGTCTTTCAGAAAGGCCCGGATCTAATCTACTATCAAATTACTTCAGGACAAAGCAGGGGTTTCCTGCTTTGTCCCAAATGCATTCTTTTTTACCTGGGACATCGTTTGGACGCCTCATGTAAAAATGCAGATATTAACAGATTCCATCACTATTCCTTCTGAAACAGAAAATGTGGTCACTTACCCTTATGTCGAAATTTACTGGTAAAATCAGTCACTTGAATAATGAACCCTATAAATTGAAGGGGTTTATTTTTGCAGAAGAGTTTAATTTGCTCATCATGTGGTAAACATAAGAAAGACTTCTGCAATTTCATACCTGCCTTTGTAGACTTGTTCTGTAACAGATTTAATCACTATGTACAGTGTTAGTCATCTTGCACAGCACTGCTTTCATAATCCTGAAATTTCAATGTCTAATCAGATCCTTAGTTTTGTATTTGGTTTTGTATGACTTATTTTTTTCCTAATATAAAACTTATTTTTTTTAAAAAACCTTGACATGAACGATCAAAAAATGTATTGTAGTTAAAATCTGACCTTGCATGCTTTTTCCTTCCCAATCCCAAATCCACACAGCTAAGGAGCCTGTATACTTTTCACAGTATACTTTTATAAGATACTTGTAAGCTGGAATATTACCTAAAATGACAGAAGTTAAGGGAAAATTTGCTGTGGGATGTTTAAAATAGATAGCTTGGACTAAAGTTTTACGAAGCTCATTAAGAATTCTTCTTATGGAGTGTACAAAAGGTCTGTCTATCACTGAGCCTGGATACCCATGTAATAATTCAGCGTTGTAGCTTACTGTGCTATCTCTAGGATTGATAGCATTTGTTTTTCCTACTTTTAAAATCCGCATTTCTACTCTAAACTAAACAAAATGTTCAATAGTTAGGAGCTCCTATGTACCACATCATTTCTTGTCCCTTCTAATAACAAGCAAAAGTACACTTTGCAAACTTTTTTTTAATCGCAAGATCATGAAAAATGATATTGTGAAAATCTGCCTAAAATTTGCATATTTATATAGATTTCAGAACTCAGCTTTTCCTGTTAGAGAAACTGGATGTATATATGTGAAATGTTTTATCCCGCAGTGAGCATGTTAAGTGAGTGAAGTGCAATACCTCTCTGCCATCAAAGCCAGCTCAAGACAATTTGCTGTTTTGAATTAGTGCAGAAAATGGAACTTCTTGTCTATCTATGTTAAGGTAAATAATACTGAAGCCACCCATGTTGTTTTGCTTCAGAGGAAAGAAATGTCTTTAGTACATCTTTCCATTTGCTACTTGGGTCAAAATACAATAATAGCATATTGTATAACTGCTGTCCTATGACATTCAGAGTCTGCCAAAGTGGCTACCTCAGTCTATCTAACAGCAGGACTATTCCAGTCCAATATACGTACCCTGCTCCTGTTTGGCTGCTTTTGACTACAGCCTCCCACCCAGACTTACTCCAATACTAAAAGTGAATGAATAGAAGGGGAATGGCTTATTTAAGTAAGGTTTACAGTAGCCAAGGGCACTGAAGAAAGGTCAGATTTTGTATCTCTCCACAGCACACTCAATATTGAGATAAACATTAGTTATATTATGACACCTACTTTACAGACAAAATGGTGTTTGCTTAGTAAACATACGCATATCTAGCTTGACTTCTCTTACAATAGTCTTGAATGTTTTCAAACATTATCCTTAACCTTTCAAAACTCCAACTGGTGCTAAAGACCTGCATGACAAGTTTTTCCTCTGAGCAATTTGACTACACCTCATAACACGTTTACCACAACTGAACCAACCTAACCTTCTAAAGCCTCACCTTCTGTGAACTCTCCCCTACAATCGAGCACAAGATCAAAACAGTTGCTCCACCCTATAAATTTTGCTCTTGTCCTTTCTTCTATAGCTGAGCGAAGCTACTTGGACTCTGCCTGTTTTATGGGGGTTCTGTTGTTTTTCCAGCACTGAACTATTTGTCCCTCATTGCAGTTCCATGACCAGAAAATATGTCCCTCCTGGCTTTATGCAGATGTAAAAAAAATATTTACACTAGTAGCAGAAAATCTGTGTCCAATCCACCCTCCCAATATAGTTGAATTGCACCTTTTGAATTGATGGGAAAATTAATTGTAAACACAGTAAAAAACCACTGCATTAAACACCTTAAACCGGATGGTATGCACTACCGTATGTTTGATTCTTGGCCTGTGTGTATAATAATAGTAGTAATAATAATAATAATATTTATACCCCACCACCATACAACAATACATATATCAATATACCTACAGACAAGCAATAACAGACAGTTTAAAACCATTCTGGGCAGGCCAAATGTGAAATATTAAAATTTTAAAATAAATAACATTGGATGCTAACAGAGGTAGAATATATGTAATAGGAAAGGTTTTAAAGGATAATGTGCGGCAGATGACCCAACAGGTAATTAAAGTGCTTCTGGGGATATTTTGCAAGGAATTGATCAGCAGGGCGTTATTTACTTTATTCAGGGAAGGCACCTTGGAACAGCCATGTTTTCAGGCTCCTCCTAAAAGCTGCCAATGTGGGGGCTTGTCTAATATCCTTGGGGAGCGAGTTCCAGGGTCGTGGGGCCACCACAGAGAAGGCCCTCTCCCTCGTCCTCACCAAATGCGCCTGCAAAGGCGATGGGAGCAAGAGTAGGGCCTCTCCAGATGATCAGAGAGATCGCCTGGGTTTGTAAACAGAAATGTGTTCATGTAGGTAGGTGGGTCCCAAACCATTCAGGGCTTTGTAGGCAAGAACCTGCACCTTGAATTGAGGCCGGAAGATGAACGGCAGCCAATGGAGCTCCTTAAACAGGGGGGTTGACCGCTCCCTGTAAGTCGCTCCAGTTAGCAATTGGCTGCCGCCCATTGGACCAACTGAAACTTCTGGGCCATCTTCAAGGACAGCCCCACGTAGAGTGCATTACAGTAATCCAATCTGGAGGTGACTATTGCGTGGACCACCGTGGCCAGATCTGACTTCACGAGGTCCGGTCGCAGTTGGTGCACGAGTTTTAATTGTGCAAAGACCCTCCCAGCCACCACCGACGCCTGAGGTTCAAACGTTGGCGACAAGTCTAGGAGGACACCCAATCTGCGGACCCGTGACGTCAGGGGAAGTGCAACCCCATCAAGCACAGGTTGCCACCCTATACCCTGATCTGGCTTATGATCGACCAGGAGGCCTTCTGTCTTGTCAGGATTAATCTTCAGCTTATTCATCCTCATCCAGACAGTCACAGCGGCCAGGCACTCGTTCAATACCCGAGGGGCTTCCTTGGAATTAGGTGGAAAGGTGGAAAGTAGGTGGAAAGGAGCAGTGGAGTTGGGTGTCATCTGCGTAGAGATGGCACCCAACTACAAAACCCCGGATGACCTCTCCTAGCGGTTTCATGTAGATATTAAAAAGCATAGGGGACAGAATGGAACCTTGTGGGACCCCACAGGTGAAAGGCCAGGGGTCCGAGCAGGTGTCCCCCAGCTTCACCATCTGGGAACGACCCACCAAGAAGGATCGGAGCCATGCCCCCAAGACCCATCCCGAAGAGCCGTCCCAGAAGAATACCATGGTCGATGGTATCGAAAGCTGCTGAGATGTCCAAGAGAGCCAGCAGAGTCACACTCCCCCTGTCCAGCTCTCTACGGAGATCATCCACCAAGGCGACCAAAGTCGTCTCGGTACCATGACCAGGTCTAAAGCCAGATAATCAATGTCCTCTAGGAAACCCTGGAGCTGGGAGGCGACCACCTGCTCCAGCACCTTGCCCAGGAAAGGGAGGTTGGAGACTGGCCTATAATTGTTCAAAACTGTGGAGTCAAGGGAGGCCTTTATCAGAGAGAAGAGAGGGGGGGGGGGGGGGGGGGGGGGGAGAAAGGAAAACAATGGTATTCTTACTCTCAGTGTCATCTCATCTCTCCCTCGGGCCTTCAGGATGGAGCACACATTTCAGTACCAGAAGGATACTGCTGTACAAAAGCCTTGTGTTAAAAGAAACTCTGCATTCCCACTGAATGCAGCTGCTGAAAGCGGTATAGGGAGCCATAAAGCACTGAAAGAGATACATGTCTACTGATAGAGCCTAGGAAACGATCACTCCTTAAACAAGAGGCTATTTCAGTCCTCGTCTACACGGACTATTTAATACAGTTTGAAGCTATTTTCAAACTGCAGTGGCCAGATAACTAACGCCCACAAAACTGTGCAAAAGATAGTTCAGAAAGAGGCACAGGGCTCTGTGGTTTGTGTAATCCCCATCCGGGTCTCAAACTGGTTCCAGGATTTCCTATATAATCATTGCCACTGCAATACTGTTTTGAAACTGCATTAAAAGGTCAGTGTAGATGGGCCCTTACATTCACATCAACTCTAGGCTTTGTATTCCCATTCTGGTTAGATTTTGTGTGGTGAAATGTTGTGCTATCTTAAAAATGGCAAGTATGATAAGGAGACAAGCCATCACTTCCAAGCTCTGATTTTGACAGAGCGGCATCCCTGGTGGCATTAGGATGCATATTCATAGCACTTGAAAGACCAGGCAGCTGGCTTAAGGACTAAGAAGGACATCAGAAATAAGCCAGAATAAAACAAGGATATTATATATAGATATTGGGATACTTCATATAGATCAGGTGTCCCCAGTGGCACAGTGGGTTAAACCCTTGTGCCGGCAGGACTGAAGACTGACAGGTCGTAGGTTCAAATCTGGGGAGAGCGCGGATGAGCTCCATTCGTCTGCTCCAGCTCCTCCTGCGGAGACAAGAGAGAAGCCTCCCACAAGGATGGTAAACACATCAAAACATCCAGGCATCCTCTAGGCAACGTCCTTGCAGACGGCCAATTCTCTCACACCAGAAGCGACTTGCAGTTTCTCAAGTTGCTCCTGACACGGAAAAAAAAGGCATCGGGTGTTAGGAATTGTGGGAGTTGAAATAAAAAAACAACCGGTGGGTCAAAGTTTGCCTATGCTTGATATAGATGATATACATTATTTTATACAAATGCCATAAAACCCACCTGAGTGTTTTCCACATCTCGCTCATCCTCATTGATCAGCAGCATGTAAGGTTTCCGGGGCAACCCAGGGGCCTTTATTCCCAAAGCAAAGAGGGCAAAGGTGCTGATGTATCGAAGGAACCACAAACCGAATTGGACCTGAGGGAGTGAAGCACAGGTTAGTCGCATTTTTATAGCAGCAGCAGCACCGTGCGCTTTCCCCCATTCTGTCCCACCCACTTCCAGTCTGCGGGTGCGTCTACACTGTGGAATAAATGCGGTTTGACACCACTTCAGTCCCCCTGGCTCATGGGAAATGCAGTTTGATGAGGCACTAGCGCTCTTTGGCGGAGAAGGCTAAAGAAGACCCTGAAAAACTCCAACTCCCACGATTCCATAGCACTGAGTCATGGCAGTTACAAATCCCACCTCTTTTTTTCAGACAGCATTAGAGATTAGCCTTCTCTTGACCAGAAGGCATTTCTGTGATGACAAGAGTTTGCTTCCTGTTGACTCTTGGAGCCTGTTCCTGTTCAGGGGCCTGCAGCTGCAATAGGTGGCCCTGGGTCATGTGACATAGATGGGCAGGGACAAACGCTTTGGGACTGCTGCAAAATGGAGTTGCGAATACCAAGGTGGTCGGTGCCTTGTGTCCGCCATCACTAATCAGAGGTGTGTCACTACAGTCTACACCAGGCAGGGGCAAACTTGGGCCCTCCCTCAGGGGTTTTTGGACTTCAACTCCCACAATTCCTAACAGCCGGTAGGCTGTTAGGAATTGTGGGAGTTGAAGTCCAAAACCCCTGGAGGGAGGGCCCAAGTTTGCCCCTGCCTGGTCTACACTGGTTTGACACCACTTTGACTGCCTTGGCCCAATGCTATGGAATCCTGGGAGTCGTAGTCTCACAAGGCCTTTAGCCTTCTCTGCCAAAGAGGGCAGGTGCCTCCCCAAACTACAAACCCCATCCTTCCATAGCACTGGGCAATCTAGGCCCCTTTCGACACTGCCATATAATGCAGATTATCAAAGCAGATAATTCATGTTATCTGCTTTGAACTGGATTATATGAGTCTATACTGCCATATGCCGTATATACTCAAGTATAAGCTGAGTTTTTCAGCCCTTTTTTAAGGCTGAAAAAGGCCCCCTCGGCTTATACTCGAGTCAAGGTATATTTTTATGACATTTACTATTTTACTCTATTATTGTTGTTATTATTTGAAACACAAGATGAGTCCACAGCAAACAAGGTCACTCTGCTGGCTGTTGTATTGGATCACACATCAGACACTTCCCAAGTATCTAGGATTGTGTGATGTATCGGCAAATAACGCGTGCAGATTCCAGTAGGGTGGCCTTTTGCAGCTGACCGATGGTAATTTTGTCATCACCGATTGTGTTTAAGTGAAGGCCAAGTTCTTTAGCCACAGCACCCAGTGTGCTGATCACCACTGGGACAATATTATTATTATTACATTTACATTATTTTACTCTGTTGTTCTTATTATTATTACATTTATTATTTTACTCTATTTATTATCACGTGTATTCTTTTATTCTATTATCACCTTTATTGTTTTTCTCTATTTGTTATTATTACATTTATTCTTTTACTATATTATTATTGGAAGGTTATGTAAGAACATTTACATTGAAGAAGATAGTTCATGAGAAAATCCTAAACCTTGGCTTTTCAGTTAATACCATTCTGACCATGGGCTATAGAAAAGCCAAAGAAAACATACGACAGCGTATCTGGGACACAGAGCTCCAAAACTACCTAAATGCAGCCTCTACTCTTCCAATCTTCAAAGATAACGGAAGGGCGCTGCTTCCTGCAGAGTACTTAGGCAATCTAGCCATCCCTAAACATAGGAAGGCGTTCTCTTTGGCTAAATTCAACGTACTCCCTTCTGCTGTATTGGAGGGAAGATACAACAATGTACCATACAATGAACGCCTATGTCCCTGTGAGGCACAGGCAGTGGAAACTGTGGAACACGTTTTGTTGTATTGCTCTTTTTACCGTGACCTTCGTAAACATTTTATAAATCCAATTTTAGGAAGTCTACCTGGGACATCTGTAAGGTTTTATATAGATTATCTCTTGTCTGACCAACACCCTAAGGTCACTGTTAGGGTCGGCAGCTTCTGTGCAGTAGCAATAGCTTGTCGGCGCAAGATGCTGTCACAGACTTCGAAAGTTTTAATATTTATTTTGGTGTTACCATTGTCATTTTAGCATTTAAATGTTTAATACCCTTTTAACTCAATTCAAAGTGCTGGTTTTGACCTTTAAAGCTCTATACGGTTCTGGCCCAGCCTACTTGTCCGAACGCATCAGCCGCTATGTCCCACCTCGTAATCTAAGATCATCCGGAGAGGCCCTGCTCTCGCTCCCGCCTACGTCTCAGATGAGGCTGGTGGGGACGAGGGATAGGGCTTCTCGGTGGTGGCTCCCCCGCCTGTGGAATGCGCTTCCTATGGATGTACGATCCACCACATCCCTCCTGGCCTTCAGGAAAAAGTAAAATCCTGGCTGTGGGACCAGGCATTTGTACACCAGCACAAGGCAGCATTTTAGATTGGTTTTTAATGGAAGTGGGTGATTATGGCCAATGTTTTTATGGACTGAACATTGTTTTAATCCAGAGTGAATGTGTATGGTGCTAATGTAGTTGTATTTTAATGTATTTTAATGTATTTTAAATGTTGAAGGGTTTGGGGGTTTTATATTGTGATTATGTGGGCATCGAATTGTGCCGTACTGTAAGCCGCTCTGAGTCCCCCCTTGGGGGTTGAGAAGAGCGGGGTAAAATCCCGAAATAAAATAAATAAATAAATTAACTATCTTAAAGTTAGAATAATGGTTTAATCAGGGTTGGACAGTCTTATCTTAAATTACACTTTTATGTAAACTTTCAAAAATATTTAACCTACTAATGCCTCAATTAATATAATTTAATAGTATGTATTTTATTTTGAAATTTACCAGTAGCTGCTGCATTTCTCACCTTCGGCTTATACTTGAGTCAATATGTTTTTCCATTTTTTTGTGGTAAAATTAGTTGCCTCGGCTTATATTCGAGTATATATGGTCATCCAGGTCAAATCAGATAATTTGGATTTTATATGACAGTGTAGAAGGGGCCTAATTGGTGTCAAACTGAATTAATTCTACAGGGTAGATCCACCCAAATTGAGCATCCCTTGAACAGAATCCCAAAATACTCAAAAATCCAACTGTCCACCTGAGATAGTAATAGCGTTGCTTTTTGATATTTCTGTGCACACATACTTTGTTTCATGCACAAAATTATTTAAAATCCTGTATTGTACATGCAATAAATTGCCTTCAGGCTAGTGGATGAGTTGTGTTTGAAAGATAAGTTAATTTCGAATTTAGACTTGGGTCTCATCTTCAAGATATCTCATTAGAATGGATTAGAATATACAGTGGAATACACTGCCTGGAAATGTGGCAGAGTCTCCTTCTCTGGAAGATTAAAGCAGAGGCTGGGTGGCCATCTGTCAAGAGTGCTTTGATTGTGTGTCCCTGCATGGCAGAATGGGAGTTGGACTGGATAATAACAATAATAATAAACTTTATTTATACCCCGCCATCATCTCCCCGAAGGGACTCAGGGCGGCTTACATGAGGCCAGGCCCATCAAATACAAATGCAATAGTGCATCAACAAAACAAGCAAGCAAAAACCAATATAAATGATATAACTAAACGTAAAGCAATAACACAGAAGACATTTAAAACACTATGGGAGGGCCAAATGTAATAGATTGGAAAAAATTTAAACACGGGGCATGTACAGAGTAGTGTATGTCTAGACATGGGGATTTTAGAGAGTGATGTAGGGAGATCAATCCAACAGATAAAGTGCTTCAGAGGACATATAGAGGGAAATTTGTCAGATCGGTCAATTATTTCCTTTATTCAGTGAAGGCACATTGGAACAGCCACGTTTTCAAGCTCCTCCTAAAGACTACCAAAGTGGGGGCTTGTCTGATATATTTAGGGAGTGAGTTCCAGAGTCAAGGGGGGCACCATAGAGAAGGCCCTCTCCCTCGTCCCCACCAATCGCACCTGCAAAGGGGGTGGGAGCGAGAGCAGGGCCTCTCCAGATGATCGAAGAGATTGTGTGGGATAGTAAACAGAAATGCAGTCACGCAGGTAGGCAAGTCCCAAACTGTTGGATGGCCCTTAGATTATCTTCCAATTCTGAGATTCTATTTTTAATTATGTATGCATAAGCAAACAAAGGTATTCCAAAATCCAAAAAAATCCCAAATGTGCCTAGACCCACGCATTTCAGATAGGGATACTCAATCTGGATAATATCAAGCCTTATTGAATTTAAGGACTTCTGGCTCAAGAATGCAATAAAGTTGCAGTAAAGCACTGCTTCTTAAACTGTGGGTTCCAACTCCAAACAGGGTCCCCTTAGCTCAATGTTGGGGGTCACAATACATTTGACAACAGTAAAAGATTTCCTAGGAAATCATACAAATCTGTTAGCAACAACATACAGTGTTCAGCTGTACTTCACAAAAGGGAAAATCTGCCTGCTTGGCAAGCCCTGCAAATGCAGATTTATTATTAGTAAATGTTTTATTTTTATTATTTATTGTTTATAACCATAATAATAATAATACCTATTTATCTTTGTATATACCCGTGGTCATATAAAATTTTTACAGAAGGAAAGGAGTTCCAAAAATAAATCTCGGGCAGAGTGGGAAAAGTTTTAAAAGTTTTGCACTGGAGAAAAATGAGGGGACATGTTTTGTCTGACATGGATGCATGAAACTGTGGATCCTGTTCCCAGAGATACACGAACTGTATTGTAAGAAGCAGGGGAAGAGGAGACAGAGGAATTGAATGGTGATCAGGCCCTACTTTCTGGGCTCAAAACATGGAACTGTGTGGGATAGGAGAGAAGATTCACTGAAAGTGGTGGAAATGGGAAATCTCAGCTTGACTCTTAGTGAAAATTTGTGCCAAGTTGCAATTTGTGCAAAGTCATTGGGCAAAGTCCTCTGGAAGCAGCCTCTTCTCTCCGTATCTCTTTAGTCATGTGAGCCTGATAAACAACAAAGTGACTCAGCAAAAATATGCAATGATGAATAAGCTGGGAAGGAGGGGATAGGAGAGACAGATCTCCAAGGGCTCAGTAAATGTGCTTTATTTTTTATTTATTTTTGGAAAAAGCCCAATGCCTTCCTTAGGGGCAACATGAAAGTTAACAATAGAAGTTCCTGAACATTTCATTCCATTTTCTACTGTTATTGCTCCTGTAGAAAGACATTGAAATATATAGATACATTACTATGTGATCAGATTTACATCGCCATGTTCTCACTAGATAGTCTTTATTTTTTATTTCTGAAAAAAATGCATTTCAGGCTATGTATATATTTCAATGGCCTTCAACAGGGTCAATAGGCAATCTAACAGTACACATTTCTAGAGCAGAAAATATAATTCCATTTACTGGACCTTTCTGTTCCTGAAGAAGGCCACTGAAATATATAAATAAGCTGAAATGTGTTGGGCTTTTTCAAAAATAAAAAATAAAGACTGAGCACTTGGAGATATACCTCTACACATTTCCCTATGGATTTTGTTAGGGTCTCGCTGGTATCTGTGTTTTATCAGAGGGAGAAGAGGCCAAAAACAATTATCCATTTGAGTAATAGCGACAACTACAGAAATCCAGATTATATTTCCTTTCTTTCTTTCTCTTGCAGTCTTCAAATACAGAAAAAAGATAACATTTGATTGAGTGATTGATATCCTGGCTAACTCACCAAAACTGAAATTCGTTTATCTCTGTTAAGGGGGGTGCATTGCTGCTTTAAAGGAGAATAAACTGTATGTGAATTATTTCTCTTGACTTAATACAATAATGATATATTGCTGGATTGAAACATACACCTTGATTCCTTACTAACACAGCTTCAATGATCTAACATGCAACACCAGAGGCACTCCAAGTGGCCGGCTTCTGGTCAAAGGACATCTAGTATAATGCCAAGTTTTTAGCTTTGTTTGTGTTTTTAAATACCGTACATTACAACTGTACCCTCAATTCACTTCTGACATGATAAATAAATGTAAAAAGGATAAAGGTTTTCCCCTGACATTAAGTCCAGTTGTGTCTGACTCTGGGAGTTGGTGCTCATCTCCATTTCTAAGCCAAAGAGCCAGTGTTGTCCGTAGACACCTCCACTGTCATGTGGCCAGCATGACTGCATGAGCGCCCTTACCTTCCCGCCATAGCGGTACCTATTGATCTACCTACATTTGCATGTTTTTGAACTGCTAGGTTAGCATAAGCTGGGGCTGACAGCGGAAACTCACGCTGCTCCCTGGATTCGAACCTGCGACCTTTCTGTCAACAAGTTCAACCCGCTGGATCTAAAAATTGGAATACAATCCATGAAAGCAAATGCTGCCTTAAATGTATTAGTCTTTAAGGAATCACGCAAGACTCTACTGCGTTAAATAATAAAGCTCTTTCAATACAACAATTCTGCATATACAATGAAGGGGAGCTTTCCTTTCACGTACACCTGTGATCTCACGATGCCAATATATCCAATGACTGTCTTAAATTGCAGAAACTGCATACTACATGGCCAGCTTTCTTGCTTTGAGTACTATTTCAAGGCTAAAATGTACCTATCTTTGACAGGGAAATTATGCAACGCTCCTATGAAGAAACATGGCACTTTCTCCAACACTCTCCATGATCCCACCATGACCTACCTTTTGATCAGTGTCTTCTAAGCCCCACCACCAGAGAGGGCTGTTCCAAGAGACAAAGGCCAGGTTCTCTGCAGCAAAGGCCAGGGCCCAGTAGAGGAGAAGAATAACACCGTGGCCTCTGGTCCGATCCTGCACCATCACTCGGGTCCGTTCCAAGCGCAGCAACCCAAGAGAGCCAACCCAGCTCAGGGCAGAGAGGCAGCCATACAGCACCATGTACCCATAAAGTTTATGCATGCCCAGCACTTGCCACAGAAAGGTGACAAAGCACAGCAGTGCCAGGAACAGAGACAGGAGGACCTGGATATGGTATAGGCGGGACCGTGGGATGTACTTAGGTTCCATGGTGCGGCTGAAGCGGGCATAGCAGGCATACTGCAGGGCACCCAATAGAAGGCAGACGCTGAGCAGCATGGCAGGCACCAACGTGAAGTAGAAACAAGGGTCCAGGCCCTGCTGAGCCCATGCTTGTGCCAGGGACTCATTTGCCTCGCAGTAGCTCTGTAGCAACACCATCTTGCTGACTGAGAACGGCAAAAATACTGATGAAGAAAACATGGAGATATGGTTAGGATGCATACGTATCAGCTTAGTTCATGTTGCTGCCTGAGGCAGAAGAGCAAATGGTGGTTCCTTACCACCACAACCCATGGACAGGGAAAACAATCCCATGAGCATCTCTTACTATTCCTGGAGTTTAAAAAATACCAAACTAACGAAGTAAATAAGTAACAATTTGCTGGCCTTTTATGACACCCGTTGGCCTTAACTAATATGTTGAAATACATCACATATTATGTGCAAATGTAGATGTGAACCTCAAAAAACACTAGAATGTCTATTTGGGCAAAATTATGTCCACTATTCTTGGCTAAACTTTAAAAAATAATCTTCTCCTGCCCTCTCCCCGAGAAATGAGATGCAGTTTCTCAAGTCGCTCCTCTTACGCACACAAAAACGTAAGATAAGTGTGATCCCAGAGAAGTGAATCCAAGAGGACCAGCAATTCTTCACACAGGAAATCTCACTACACTTTGGTTCTATATCTATAGCTGTTTTAGAATTTGCATTGTTTTCATTTTTATATTTTTGCACTTTGAAGTTTGATTTGTATTTTGGAACTAACCATAGAACAGCAGCTATTGAACCATACAAAATACAATGGGCCCTCCATGATTTTACCTTAGAAGAGTTGATGATGCACACATTTAATTAACATGTCCTCTCTAGAAATGGGAAAGCATGGAGACCCTGGAAGACCTAGGGATTCATAGAGAAGTGTCATCTCAAGTTTAAAAAATAGTCAGCAGGTTAAACTGCTGAGCTGCTGAACTTGATGACCAAAAGGCTGGCGGTTTGAATCCGGGGAGCGAGGTGAGCTCCTGCTGTTAGGCCCAGCTTCTGCCAACCTAGCAATTCGAAAACATGCAAATGTGAGTAGATCAATAGGTATTGCTTCTGTGGGAAGGTAATGGCGCTCCATGCAGTCATGCTGGCCAATGACCTTGGAGATGTCTACAGACTCTTTGCCTTAGAAATAAAGATGAGCACCACCCCCCCCCCCAAGAGTTACGATTAGACTTATTGTATAAGGGGAAAATTTACCTTTTTTACTTTTCCATTTTCAATAAATGAAATGGGGCTTAATTCTGAGTAAACATGCCCTGCTTTGTGCAGCTTTTTCACAATATATTGCATGTGGGTGGAGTGTAAACAACCTTGCATGTGTTGCTGGACCATAAATGTTACTCAGCGTAAACAATTGTGAGGGGAGATGAAATCCAGCACCCGACAACCTTGTTCTCAGCTCTGCTTTAACATCTTCTTGGTGTTTTGATAACGAAAGATAGTAGAAATAATAAAACTTTATTTGTACCCTGCCACCATCTCCCCGAGGGGACTCGGGGCGCTCACATGTGCAACACATAAAATACACCAAGTGTCTAAACCAGACATGGGCAAACTTCAGCCCTTTAGTTATTTTGGACTTCAACTCTCACAATTCCTAACAGCCTACAGGATGTTAGGAATTGTAGTAGCTGAAGTCCAAAACACCTGGAGAGCCATAGTTTGCCCATGCCTTGTCTAAACAATATCATAATAACAGTAACAGTAACAACAGTATAACACCAAAACCCCCGCTCATTAAAAATCAATAAAATGCAACAGATCTTCCATAAAATGATGTCTTATCTGCTGTGCAACTATTATCTTGCTTCAACAGGCATTAATAGGCAGCTTCGAGCCCTTCAAAGCAACACTAACACTGCAGAACCCTTAAAGTGCATCTCCCAACATAGCTACTGGTCAGGAATGCTGTGACTTGTAGTTCAACAACATCTGGAGGAACGCATAATAGTTCTCACCCCAACTATACTGTCAAATTAATGCAGTTTGACACTACTTTTAACTCCAATGGTTTCATGCTATGAGATCCTGGTAATTTGGTGAGACACCAGCACTCTTTGAGAAAGAAGGCTAAGGATCTTCTAAGATTAAGGCCTCTTCCACACAATTGCTTTGAACTGGAATTTATGGCAGTATGGACTCAGATAACCCAGTTCAAAGCAGATATTGTAGGATTGTCTGCCTTGATATTCTGGGTTATATGCCTGTGTGGAAGGGCCCTAGAGCTACCATGACTCCACAGCATTGGGTCATGGCAGTAAAAATGGAGGTCAAATTACATTCATTCTATAGCATAGTAGAAGATGCACCCTAGTTTCCTGTAAACTCCAACCAATATGCTCAGCAATCAGGGATTATGAAGAACTGTAGACCAAAACATGAAGTGTTCACAATATTGCCTACCTTTCCCTAAATTGAAAGACACTGACAGGGGTTTTTTGGGGGGGGGGGGGGGCACCTTTTAATCCATGGCATCATGCTGTTATTTTTGATGCCTCCCTCCACGCCTGTGCATAGTTTTCGCTGTGTCATTCCTGACGCATGATTCATTTATTTATTTATTTATCGTATCAGAAGCGAACCAAGGGTACAGTTGTAATGTATTTTAAAAAGCAGAAAGTTTTAAAAAAGCTTGGCAATTATATTAAATGTCCTTTGACCAGTAGCTGGCCACTTGGAGTGCCTCTGGTGTTACTATAAGGAGGCCCTCCATTGTGCATGGGGTAAGGCTCAGACTGCATTGTAAGAGGTGTTCGTGATTTGCTCTTCTCCACACTGGCATGTCGTGGGCTCCACTTTGCGGCCCATTTCTTAAGGTTGGCTCTGCATCTCGTTGGTGTCCTGATGCATGATATGAAAATGGTGATGTAGCATCGTTATTATAAGCATGCTCCGTATCCATGAGAGTGCAGAGAAACTCTACTGGGCCAAACGACTGCCAGGGATTCTCCATGTGATCAGCTAAAAGCCTACACCAGGAATGGGCATCTACACCAGGCATAGGTCGCTTCTTGACACAACATGCAAGGGTGGAGAAGAGCAAACCATAGGCCACCTACTACTGCAATGCAACCTGAGCCCTGCCACATACACAATGGAGGACCTTCTTATAGCAACACCAGAGGCACTCCCAGTGGCCGGCTACTGGTCAGTGGACATTTCATTGAATACCAAGTTTGCAAACTTTGTTTGTTTGTTTGTTTGTTAATGCAATACAACTGTTTGGTTCGCTCCTGACACGATAAATAAAAATAACCCAGGCATATTGAGAAACTTCATATAGGGCTTCATCATAGTAGAGAATAAATCCACTTTAAATCCGGTTTCTGCCTCCTGCAGAATTCTGGGGTTTGTAGTTTAAGGAGGAGCCTTTAGCAGCCTTTCTGCAGGAGGCAGAAACCGGATTTAAAGTGGATTTATTCTCTAGTGTGATGAATGGCACCCTGTAGATCAGGCATGAGCAAACTTCAGCCTTTCCTCCAGCCTTAGGAATTGTGGGAGTTGAAGTCCCAAACCCCTGGAGGAAAGGCTGAAGCCTGCCCATGCCTGATCTACAGGGTGCCATGAATGCAGCCTGGCACCTCTTGACCTGCTATGGCTCGGTGCTGTGGAATCTGTAATCCTGCGAGCTCTCTCTGCCAAAGAGACGCCAAATCCCAGGATTCCCTAGCACTGAGACACAGCAGTTAAGGTGGCATGACACTGCATTCATCCTACAGTGTAGCTGCACCTTCCTTTTCCTGGGGAAGGAGGGGAGCGTGGGTGTTTGGTGGGGGTGGGGGCAGGGGCAACACACACACACCCCTCTGCTCTGCCCCTCTGCCCTGCCTGGGCACTGCAAAACATCCCCTCCGGCGCCCCTCTGCCCTACTTACAATGCCCCTCCCCTCCCTGGCGACTGGCCACCGCCAACGTCCACTTGCCTGTTGGGTTCTCCTCCAGCCCCGCGCTGACCACTGCTAGCCCTGCGCGCCCCAAGGACTCCGCAGCGTCAAGGGAGGGAGGGAAGGAGGGAGGGGGGAGATCCGAGCTGGCTCCCCCCAGGCCCTAGCGCCGCCGGATGCTGTCCTCCCAGTCTCCTCCCGGGTCCTAGCTGCCACCTCTTTCAGAAAATACTTGTTGGGTGGGTGTGCTTTCCACTTTAGGATGGCGACCCTAAATGGACCTTATTACGGGTCCTTCTACACTGACTGTATAGTAATAATAATCTATATAAATACAAATGTAATGTTCGTTTGTGGGATTAATGTAACTCAAAAACCACTGGACACAAATGGCAGGAGAGACATAGAATGAGAAGAGATTAAACAACCAGAGGCTTTCTAATGGGGGGAACCAGCTATCCGGAAAGAGAAGAAAAGAGGAAAGATACATGATGGCTGGGAAAGGTACATCACAGCAAGCAAAAGGCAAGAGAAGCACAGAGTTCAGGGTAACCAATTTATAATTAAGGGATCATAAGCAGTCTGTAGTTAGTTTCCTGATCGTCTGAACATGCGCAGAACTAAACCAGTACACTTTAAGTATCTGTAGCCTTTGGAACTCTCTGTTGCAGACACAAAAGGAACAAATAATAATTTTGCCCAGGGGGGTTTCATGCAACAAGTGTAGGCAGAAGATTCCTGTCTGACTTGCCCAAGTTGCTTTCCATGGCCTATTGGGATTCAGACCAGATATCCAGATTCATGGTCCAAACCTCAAACCACTACACCACATTGACTTTCACAACAAACCAAATATATGTGGATTTCTGTCCCCTTTTCCAGCCAGAGCACGTGTCTTTTGAGGGTTAGGAACAGGAAGATTCCCCAGGCAACAAAGACCTGGATCCTAGCCAGAGCAGCTTTCTGACAAATCAGGGTAAGGTGTGGGTACTTTGTTTGGCTATCAAAGAGAATAAAATGTCTTTTACTGTACTACATGCTTTATATCTTATGCTTTTGAGTGCACTCTCTGTATAAGACATCTGTTCATGCCTGAAAGTAACAAACCCCTGTTCCTGTTGCCTTCGTATCTGGTTTGTGTGTTGATTTGGTCATAGTGGTAGCAGGACACACTGGGCACCAGAGTCTCAGCCTGCTCCTTTGGCAGATAACTGAATCTCGACCTCACTCTGAGATAGAGACCAAAACACCTGGTATTTGTTGGATAGTGGCTCATTATGTACTAACCGGGGCTCGTCCAACTTAGCATCCAAAATCAGATAGGATATGGCAACTTAAAGGCATTTACCAACAGTTTATTATCCCATATCTGAAATTACAGTATATGAGCCAGAATTTGAAATGGATTTTACAAGATTTTAGCGGGTCATATAAGGTTTGTAACGACCTTTAGTAAAATACAATAAATGATTTAATTTAAAGATTAAAAAAATATGAGGCAGATTTTGCATGCTTTGTTTGTATCATCGTACCTAAGATGAATATGTCGTGAGGATTTTCTTGACAAGGTTTGCTTAAAGGAAGTTTGTCGTTGCTTTCCTTTGTGGCCAGGTATGATTTGTGCGAGGTCATTTAATCAGTTTCTATGGCTAAGCTGGGATTCAAGTCTTCCTAGAATTCTAGTCCAAAACAAACAATTATATCATGATGTTCTAATAACTATTTTTCAAAGTACTTGCCACCCTGCTGTCTTTGATGGGGCAGTATTCCCATAAATCAGGGATAGCTCCTCAGAGGTTGTAGCTGCCCGAGTCTCTCCCCCAATTTATTAAACTTAATTGGGCAGGTGCTAGTTGCAGTCAAGACCATCTGGTGGACCACATGACTCCAATCCCCGCAACAGATAAAAACTGTAATGTTATATAACTGGACTTATATAACTGAATATGATCCTACTCAGCACACTTCACTGATTAAACCAGACACATTTCATCATTCTCCTGAGGGCACACATGGTATGGTACCATTTTGATCCATTTCAGCAAGCCACTTTAATGCATAGAATCATTTTTCAAATGTAGCTTATGGTTGTCTGATCCCGTTCAGGACACATACATAGATGGTGGCTGAAGCAGGAAGAAGGGATGGCAACACAGGAAACACTGAGGAAACATATGCAGTTCACTGGGGTAGGCAACTTGTGATCCTACAGATATAGTTGGATTGAATTAGCCCTTAACATTAATTATGGTAGTTGGGGCTGATAGGAGTTGCAATCTTCAACCCATATCTACAAGGCCACAAGCTGTGTGAGAAATTGGCAGAGCAAAAGAAGTGCAATAATCAATACTTGTTGTACAGCTGTGCATTTGCAAAAACAACTCCTTTCCCTTTTCTAAACGCCCCCAAAACAAAAGCATGCTCAATTTGAAATATGAACCTGGTGTAGAATATATTGGGATTATTACTTTCCTTGTCTTGGAACCTACAATTCTAGTAATACAGGCTGAAACATTATTTGCCTTGTTTGCTTTGGTGCAAAGATTATGTTTCAAAAATATGTATAGAATGGTATTTCGATGTTTATTAATTATAGATATGAGAAGTAAAAGAGAAAGTGGACATCTGGGTCAAGTGTCTAAGAACTGTGACTATGGCCTATGTGGATGCTCTTAACTGATCTTCTTGATCCTCAGTGCCATTCTCAATCTGAAGGATCAGTCTGCCCTTTTGGCGACAGGTTACACGTCAGACTTGGATATATAGGGGAAAGGATATGCTAACTAGTTGTGTCTAGAAATAGTAATGGCTTGTGGCGTTCTTCTGATTATCATAGAATTTTAGTTTTTAGAGAATTATTAGTTGCTTACCTGTAACTGTAGTTCTCTGAATGATCCTCTGTGAATTCATACTCATGCAATATCCCAAGCTCGCAGAGCAGATCGGAACCTTCTAGAAGATAAAATTGACACATTAACGTAGCCCCGCCCCTCCATATATAAGCTCCGTGCAAAGAGCTACCCACTCAGTTTTCTAGCCGCAAGCAGCCAGACGAGGGGCATGACCCAGGGGAGGAAGGGCGGGTCGTATGAATTCACAGAGGATCATTCAGAGAACTACAGTTACAGGTAAGCAACTAATAATTCTCTGTCATGGATCCTCTGTGAATACATACTCATGCAACAGTTTACAAAGCAACCAACCTTGGGTGGTGGGCGTCATGCCACCGATGAAAATAGGACTGCTCTGCCAAACTGTGCTTGCTTCCTGGAGACAGCGTCCACCTTATAATGCGACACGAACGTCGAAGGCGTCTTCCAGGTAGCCGCACGGCAAATCACATCCAAAGGAACTCCCTTCATGAAGGCTGTCGTTGTAGCCATTGCCCTTGTAGAATGGCCCTTCAGTCCTCGGGGAACCTCCCTCTTGGCCATCTGGTACGCCAAGCGGATGGTAGCCACAATCCAAGAGGACATTCTTTGGGCCGACACTGGAAGGCCCTTGGTATCTTCCCTTGGTATCTTATCTTAACGAATAATTTAGTAGACTGCCTAAATCCCTTTGTCCTGTCTAAATAGAAGGCTAACGCCCTTCTGACATCTAAATAATGTAAAAAACGCTCCAATGGAGAACTGGGTTCTTGAAAAAGGGCAGGCAAAACCAAATCTTGTGACATGTGGAAGGGGTCACTACTTTAGGCAGGAACATAATGTCCGTGCGCAGAACCACCTTATCCCTGTGAAAAACGATGTAAGGGGCGTCAGAGCGGAGCGCACATAATTCGCTAGCCCTTCTAGCTGAAGTGATAGCCACTAGGAATGCGACCTTCCAGGTTAAATGGGAGATATCATTGTACGCCATGGGCTCAAAAGGAGGCCTAGTTAAGGCTGATAGGACTAATTCCAGGTCCCATCCCAGGGCCAGCGGGGCTACTCTAGGTTTAGAATATGCAAACCCTCTGAGGAACAATTTAATCATTGGATCCGTAAAACAAGAAGGGAGGCCAGCTTTCCTTCTGAACCATGAGATGGCAACTAAGTAACACTTAATAGATGATAATGCTAGACCCTGCTCAGCTAATTCCGCCAAAAAATCCAAAATTAAAGGTATTGGGGCCGACAAAGGATCCGAATTCCTTTGCGACATGAAAATAGTAAATTTCTTCCACTTATAAGTGTAGGATTTTTTTGTAGAATCCCTGTGGGCAGCTTCTATGTAGCGTTGAACTGGCAGGGAAAGGTCGGATATTAACACCGGTTGGCCGGCCGTAGACGCCATGCTGTGAGACGTAGTTTGGCCACCTCCGGGTACAGGACCCTGTTTCCTTGTGAAAGAAGCAAGTCGGGAACCCCCTTGAGCCTGATGAAAGTCTCTCGGGATCGGTGCAGCAGTGGGGCAAACCACGGCTGGCGTGGCCACCACGGTGTCACCAGGATGCAGTTGGCGTTGTCCTTCCGGATCTTGGATAATACCTTGAGGAGCAGAGGGAAAGGGGGGAAGGCATAAAGCAACCCACTGTCCCAGGAACGAAGGAAGGCATCCCCTAGACAACCCTTGGATAAGTTTTCCTTCCTACGGGCACAAAACTTGTAGCATTTAGTGTTATCGTAAGAGGCAAAGAGGTCAATAGATGGGTGACCCCACACCGTGAAGATACGAATGGCCTCCTCATCCAGAAGAGACCACTCATGATGGCTAAGCGGGGACCTGCTAAGGGCATCTGCCACTGTGTTTTCTTCCCCCGGGAGGTGTATCGATGAAAGAGAAATGTCTCTACATATACACCAGTCCCAAATCCGTAGGGTCAACCCAAGCAGGGATCTGGAATGTGTACCCCCCTGTTTATTGATGTAGTACATGACCATAGTGTTGTCGGTCAGGATAAGAACTGACTTTCCCGTAAGTACTAGCTCAAAAGCCTCCAAAGCTTTTTGCACCGCCAGCAGTTTGAGGTAGTTGATATGGCGGGAGGACTCGGTCGGAGACCATTGGCCCTGAGCTACTAGATCCTCTGAATGGGCGCCCCAGCCCGTTAGGGAGGAGTCTGTGGTCACCGTGTGTATAGGGCTCGGGGGGGAAAAGGGGAGGCCGCAACATACATTACTGGAGTCTAACCACCAATTGAGTGAGTTGCGGACTTCCGCAGGCACATGTAACCATGTAGTCGGGTCATCCGAAAGGGGATGAAACACTGAAAGTAGCCAGGCTTGTAAGGGCCTAAGGCGTAGCCTTGCATGAGGCGTGACCGATGTGGTGGACACCATATGTCCTAGCAACATTTGAATGTGGTGAGCTGTCACCGTGTTGGAGTGTAGAGTTTGGGTTACTACCTCGCACAGGGTGGAAAACCGCTCACTAGGCAAGAACGCTCGTTCTGCCACAGAATCAATGATCGTCCCAATGAATGGGATCCTTTGCGAGGGTTCCAGATTGGATTTTTCCAAATTTAACTCCAGGCCCAAGGAGCGCAGGAGTGAGAGAGTAAACGAGATGTCTGAGAGGAGTCTATCCCTGGACGGGGCCACCAGTAGCCAGTCGTCCAAGTACAGATAAACCGTTACTCGGTTGGTTCGGAGGTGTGCGGCCACCGCCGCCATACACTTGGTAAAAACCCTGAGAGCTGAACACAACCCGAAAGGAAGGACATTAAAGCAGTATGCATGGTCTCCAACTTTGAAGGAGAGAAGCTTCCTATGGCGAGGCGCTATGGTAATATGAAAATAAGCGTCCTTGAGATCAATAGTGGCGAACCAGTCAAATTTATTTAGGAGGGGTAGGATGGAATACAGGGTGACCATTTTAAACTTGCGTGGTTTTACAAAACGGTTGACCTCGCGAAGGTCTAAAATAGCCCTGACCCCACCATCTTTTTTATCCACTAGAAAATAACGAGAAAAGAAACAACTAGAATATTCAAAAGGGGCCAACAGTGAAATGGCTCCTTTGGCCAGAAGCGTTTGAATCTCCTCTAGGAGGGGCTGAGAAGGAACCGTGGATATAACATTACCTAACTTGATTTGCTGGGAATGAGGAGATAATGTTAAAGGGCGGGAGCTCTAATAATTCTAAACTGACTAACAATCTGGAGTATCCAGCCATCAGAAGTGATGGCCTCCCATGCTGGGTAAAACTGGGACAGCTTGTCCAAGAAAAAATTGGACCTGTGTTGGGAGGATGGGCAGGGAGGATGGGGCCATCAGGAGCAGGATCAGGATGAGCGCATGCCGCGTCTGTAAAAATAGAAGAAGTATACGGCTTACTCTAAAACCGCTTCCTAGGCGCCCCTTGGAACTTGGGCTTGCCCTGGTACGGCTTAAATCTGTTACGCGGGGCGTAACCTTGGCGTTTACCTGCCGGCTGGAACCTATTGGATCCTCTATTGCCATATCTGAAGCCACCTCCCGATTGGTTGCCATAGTTCCTCCTGTAGAAGGTGGACGGCTGCTGGCCTCTGCGCCTATTATAGGGTTGTGGTTGGTTGGGGGAGCCGTAGTCCTGCGCAGCTACGCAGACATCTTGCTTCGACTTGAGGTCGGAGTCTGTTTCGGGGTTAAACAGGCCCTTTCCCAGCATGGGCAGGTCCTCCGCAAGACCCTTCGCCTCCTCCGAGAGGGAGGCAGTGCGGAGCCAGGCGTGCCGGCGTAGGGAGGTTGCCTCGGCAAACAGCCAGCCTGAGGTCTCGGCTAGGTGCTTCCCAAGGTCTTTTTGAAACCAGGAGACCGCTAGAGCCTCGACTTGCAGGGCCTTAGGGAGATGGCGGCGCTCAGGTGGAAGCAGGTTGAGGTATGGGAGGATCCTATTCCAGATATAGGTCTGGTACCCGCTAAAGTAAGTTGCAAAGTGGGCCATACGTGCTATAAGTCCTGCCGTAGTGTGCATCTTCTTGCCTATACCGTCCAGTTTCCTACCCTCCTTATCAGCGGGGGTGGACAACGCCCCTCTGGAGCGTTTGGACTTGGTTAGCTCCGTGACCACCGTATTGGGCTGCGTGGGCCGAGCTAACCATTGGTAAGCTGAGAGGTCCACCCTATATAGCGAATCAAGGCGTCTTGGGACCGCTGCCACCAGGGCTGGGGAGGTGTCAGGAAGCGTCGTTAACTTTGCTAAGTACAGGAGAGGGGGAACGGCTTGAGCAGTGGGAATCCTTTGCTCATCCGACGGGAACATCGGATCCTCCACAGCATCATTGACCTTCGGGACAGGCAAGTCTAAGGCCCTAATTAATCTGGACATCATAACAACAAAATTACTAAAATCAGGAATGTCCCCCATGTCCTCTTCTTGCACCACACCCTCGGACGCAGGGTCTTGTTCATCACCAGAGACGTCCGAATCAATAGGATGCTGGATCTCCGCAGTGTCTGCAGGAGGACGTGGTTGAGAGCCTGAGTTCCACTGGTGAAGAGCCTGTGATGGCTAGATCGCAGGCTGTGTCGAAGGAACCGTAGCTCGGGCTGACGGCAGGACCTGCTGGGCAGCAACAGGAATGGGGCCATTTTGGGCAGGCAATGGAGGTTGGTGAGCACTGGCAGGGGCAGCAGAAGCACCGAAGGGGGGTGGATCAGGGATCTCCTGGGGCGGTTGTGGTGGAGGTGGGCCGATGTAAACGTAGCCCTGAGCCGTCCACCGCCAGAAGGAGGGGGGGGAGCTGTCATCCCTCGCTCTCTGCTCCTCTCCCGATGCCGACGTTTGTGCGCCCTCTTGTGGCGCCTATGGCGCCTCCTCGGAGAACTTGAAGAGGACGAGGTGGAGGTTGATGAGGACGTCGACGACGAGGAGGAAGAGGATCTTCGCCGGCGACGCCTACTGGAGTGGGAAGAGCGCCGAGAAGGAGCACGGCCTCGCGGCTGGGCAGGCCCCGGCGTCGGAGAGGCGATCGAGAAGGGCCCCGACGGGATCGGGGGGGCCGGCATCGGTAGAGCCTCTTACCGAGATGGAGGTTAAGAGAAGACCGGCGTGGGCGCGCGGGGGATACCCAGGTCCCCTGTCGGCAGAGATCGGGATGGGCCCGCCGTCGGCTCCGGGGGAGGGGCTTGTGAGGCCGCTGTCGGAGCCGGCAGCCATCCATTCTGTTGTCCTGCTGTGGGGCTTGGCGCGCTCGCACCGCTCTCTCCTTCACTCTCCCGAGAGCGGCTCAGCCACCTGCTGGGAGAGGTGCGTCTGAGCAACAGGCCCTCCGCCGCCAGAGGGCTGCTCCAGCAGCACCGGAGGAGGGGAGAAGAGGGCTTTAGTGAGCGTACTATCTTCACCTCCTCTTCGCGCGCTTTTGGCAGCCGTCTTCAGCGGTGCAGCGGTTTGGCAGCCATCTTTAGCGACCAAATGCTTGGTCTTTCTCAGGGCCTTCTTGGCTGGAGGGGCCTCGGGCTGGACTGGGGGAGGGGCCGAAACTCCCCCTGGGTGCGGAGGGGTCAGCGCTGGTGTGTCCGCTGGCGGAAGGAGCTCTAAGTCCAGCGACGGGGCTAACGAGGGCAAAAGCGCCTTCTCGTACAACGCAGCCTTGAGGCGAGCCTCTCTGTTCTTGCGGGTCTGAGTTGTAAACGACCTGCAGATCTTGCACGGCTGGTTGAGATGACCTTCGCCCAGGCAGACCAGACAAAGATCGTGCCCATCTGTGTCCGGTAGGACATTGGGGCATTTGAAACAAGTTTTAAAGGAAAAGGTCGCCATAACAAGGGGTGATCCGTTAGAGTTGTCGGACAGTCCAGATTCAAACAGTCTATAGCAACAGTGTCCAAATCATTAGGCTAGAGAATGGTCAATCCAAAAAGGTCAAAAACGTACTATACCGGTAGAGCAGTCCGAAAGTGAAGGTTCTCTCAATGCTTGCGCGGAAAAGAGAAAACTGAGTGGGTAGCTCTTTGCACGGAGCTTATATATGGAGGGGCGGGGCTACGTTAATGTGTCAATTTTATCTTCTAGAAGGTTCCGATCTGCTCTGCGAGCTTGGGATATTGCACGAGTATGTATTCACAGAGGATCCATGACAGAGAATTTAAAGCAGAACATATACCTATAGATCACCTAGAACAGTGGTTCTCAACCTTTGGGTCCCCAGATGTTTTGGCCTTCAACTCCCAGAAATCCTAACAACTGGCTGAGATTTCTGGGAGTTGTAGGCCAAAACACCTGGGGCTGATTTTCCTTTGTATGAAGTACAGCTGAAACATCTCCTGCAGTGTCCGCTGTAAACACTGTACAACATATTTGTATAAAAGTTTGAAAAAGCTACTAGGTGATGTTCAGAAATCTTTTACTGTTGCTAACTTTTTCAGGAACCCAACACTGAACTAAGGGGATCCGATTCGGAGTTTAAGCAGTGGCATAGATGACAAAATGCTGTGAGGCAAGGTTGAAGGAGCTGGGCTTGTTCAACCTGGTTAAAAGACAGGGGTGGAATAATTGCACTATTATAAATATCTAAAGGGCTGTCGCAGAAGGATTGATACTAGTTTCTTCTCTGCTGCTCCAGAGAATAGGAGACGGTCTAAGTTACAGGAGAGTAGATTTTGACTGAACATTAGAAAGGACATATTGACAGTTAAGAGCTGTTTGGCAATTGAACTAATTGCCTTGGGTGTAAGAGCAGGGTCTCTTTCTCGGGACATCTTCAAGAAGCAAGACAAAAACCTTCTGGGAGGGCTCTAGCTGGATTTGCTGCACTGAGCAGGCATTGGGCATGATAGGTTATGGGGCTCCTTCCAACTCTATAATACAATCAGTACTGCTGAACACAGTGAGAGTTGTAATTGCTATTTGACTGAATAGAATTATGACTGACTGACTGACTTTATTATTTCTGAGTCGCCCTCCACGTTAGTGCTCCGGGCGACTTACACACAACAAATTCCACAATTAAAATAGAGTATTTAAAACTAGATTAAAATATTCAGTGGTTAAATTCAGGGGCCAGGCTCGGTATTTGAGTTCCTGGTTCTGCATTAACCATGGGCTTTCCTAAATAGCCAGGTCTTCAGAGCGGTCAGGAACTGGGGCAGGTCGAGGGAGGCTCTCTGGTCCGGTGGCATCGAGTTCCAAAGAACGGGGGCCACAACGGAGAATGATCTCCATCTCGTGGTCTCCAGGTGGGCCTCTTTCAAGCCTGGTACGTGAAGAAGGTTCTTGTTTGCTGGCCGCGGGGTCCTTGAGTAAGCAGGCATCAACAAGCGGTCTTTTAGGTATGTTGGGCCCCGGCCCCGTAGGGCTTTGAAAGCCAAGGTCAAGGTCTTGTGTAAGGCTCTATACTCAACGGGCAGCCAGTGCAGGCGCTGCAGAGATGGTGTAATGTGGCATCTCATCGATGTTCCTGTGAGAAGCCTGGCGGCCGCGTTCTACACATTCTGGAGCCTGCGGGTTAGTGACCGGGGTAGACCTACATACAAAGCGTTACAGTAATCCAGCCTTGATGTAACCGTGGCATGGATTACTGTAGCTAGCGCTTCCGTCGGAAGATAGGGCGCCAATTGTCTCGCTTGGCGCAGGTGGAAGAAGGCCCTTTTGCTCGTGGAGGCAACCTTGGCCTCCATCGACAATTTGGAGTCCAGGATAACACCAAGGCTTTTTTCTGAGGGGGACGGAATCAGCGGTAATTTAATGTAATTTATGTAATTTAATTTAAAACATTTATATTCCACCCGTCTCACTCCAAAGGATACTCATATTAAATTAATATTAAATTAATTTATCTCGACATTAAAATCGACTATTTAAAACTGTTTCGATCATCCACATTGAATCTAGTTGGCATTGTAAGGTTTCCTTTTGCTGCCTTATTGCACTGTCCCAAAAGCTTGGTCCCTCGGCCAAGTTTTTACCATCCTTTAGAAGGACAGGAGGGAGGGGGCCGCTATAATCTCACCAGGAAGGGAGTTCCATAGCCAAGGGGCAATCACAGAGAAGGCCCTCTCTCTTGCCCCCATTTGCATCTGTGAAAATGGTGGGATGGAGAGCAGGGCCTCTCCAGAGGATCTTAATTTTCAAAATGGTTCATAGAGGGAGATGCATTTGGACAGGTAAATTGGGCTAGGACCGTTTAAGGCTTTATGGGCCAAAGCCAGCACTTTGAGTTGTGCTCAGTAGCAAACTGGCAACCAGTGGAGCTGACATAACATGAGAGTTGTATGCTCCCTGTATGCCGCTCCAGTTATTAACCTGGCTGCCTCTCGGACTATTTGAAGTTTCTGAACAGTCTTCAAAGGCAAACCCATATAGAACATGTCACAGTAGTCTATCCTAGATGTACATTTGGCTCTGAAAGTATTGTTTACACTTAGCATTCTGAGAGCTTGGAGAAGTTACTTTTTGGACTACAATACACAAAATCCCCAGCCCACATTCTCAGTCAGTCAAAAAAAAGTAAAATTTCTAAAATTCTGTGTATCCCAAATCAGTCATGTACTGAAAGAAAGAAAACAGCTCAAAGTGAATGTTTTCTTCCTGATCCCAAAACTGCCTGTAAACCCTAAAGCCCCTTTTGTTCTCAGGAGTCACACATCAACTTTTCAAATTTAAATTAAGAGTATTTTCTTCCTCTATATTTCGGTAGACAATGTAAGGATACACACTCCAGTGTTTTAATGTAGAGACTCTATCTAATCCAGCAATGCCACAAGCATTGTGATGATGCCAGTGTAATTGGAAATACGTAATGCTGGATTACGTGTGTCTTTGGTAGGAAGGAGACTCTACAAAACACATAAAAGGACACACAAGACACTAGAGGCATCAAAGAATTAAACACCTCTTTATTCAGTAGAAAGACAGCACTGCACAGGATGCCAGGCATAAGCTCTGCTTTACAAACCACTTGTAGTGCTTCATACACTCGCAGCCTAGCCTCTCATGTGCCATAAATAAAACAAGAGGCAGCAGGTGGCTGTACCATGCACATGGAGATGGGAAAAGACAAGCATAACATGTGGCTGCAAGCACTCCCTCCCCATCTCAGTGGTTTGGCTAAAAATACTCCCTTTATCCATAGCCAGACTGACAATATTTCACTGAGGAGGAAGCAGAGCCAGGATAGATGCTTTGGAGCGGATGCCCGGCTGGCACAGTTCAAAGCTGCAAATTATGAACCAGTTTTGCTTTCCACAGTCTATTGGATATTGTAAAATAGCAAATCAATACTGGGCCACTCATTGCAACCTTTAAAATATGAAGAGTATGAGGACATCCATATTTCTAAACCTGCTTTCCCTCCAGATGTCATAGATTAAAATGTATATCATCCTCAGCTAGAAGCCACCATACTAACTGGGAATGATGGTCATCCTATACCTGCAAACATAAGAGGTAATCTAGTGTCTATAGTTGGGAGGCCTCGTCTATATTTTGACAGAAAGTGCTTTGAAGCAGTCGCTGACTTCCCTTTTGATACCTAGCCCCAAAGAATAGTGATGCTCCCTTTATTAAACTAGTATGAGAGGAGATGGCACTGTTCCTTCCAGTGGAATCCCCAACAAGAAGTGGTAAACCAGCAGCTGAAAACAAACCTTTGGCTGTTGAGGGCATATAATCTCATTCCAAAAGCAGGGAGAAATAATTCCAGGATATGGGCTCCTTAAACAATTTCAAAGGCAGCCTATAATAATGGGAATCGATGCAACTATAGTTTGAACCCATAAAAAGCAACGGTGCATGTTTTATATTTGACATTAACCCTCCATTTCACAAAGTAGTGGCTTTGGCGATTGGCTGTTGGGGGGCTACAATAGTTATTATAAAACTGCGATAGAAGTGTTCTCCTTTGGCCCCAGAGTCAATTTAGGTTACACTATACTTTGACTGAGGCATGTGGGAGACCTATGATTCTTAAAGAGGGCTAACATTAACCTATGCAATGATTGGCTAGATTTCTATTAATTGTTTTGTGGTGCTTTTTACCAGCTGACCAGATATAACCATTTGTGGCATAAACTGTGCAAGCCACAAGAGTTCCTACTTTGTCCTGGGGCCAGAAAGCAATTGGAAAAGGCAAGTGGAACAGGAGCTGAGAGAATGGGGATCTTTAATGTGGGGAACTACTAGGGTCGACAAGGCTCAAGAGCACCTTGTCAAACAGGGTAGGAGGTCCAACTCTTTCTGTAAGAACCCAAGCTGGGCCCTCCCCATATATAAGATCCTGTCGGATTTTATCTACTTTATTTTTTCACATATAGCAACCCATTTCTGACTGGAACTTCCATGGCAGCTGGAGACTTACCATCAAGGCATCTGTATAAAAAGCAGCACCAGTTGGTAAAAGAACCCAAGCAGGTCCTATGGATCTGAGAATTATTAAAATAGCATGATGTCAGAGAAATAAATACTGTCCTCCTCTATCCATCCCTCATGCACACACATGCACAGTATGTGGTGCACACTCTCCTTTTCAGTATTAAGTCTATCAGGACAAACAAGATGCGAGCAAAGGACTTCCTCAGAACAGAGCCATCTCCCCAGGGATGGAGGCTCAGCCATGGCATTAATTGGTAAGTGGGACAACAAATTATGTCACTTGATATTGGCTCAAGTAAACTTCAGGTTAGGGTCTGGATAGACTGTGCTTTAAATTGCAAGGATAGGAAAGAAAGGTATCCCTATGCAATGTGGTTGTGCCCACAAGAAGACAGATTCTGCCATAATAGTGATGTTGGTACTGCAGGGATAACTCCTTCTGGCTTGGCTTCATAGTTCATGAGTGAATGGTGAAGTGGAATGGAAGTTATGATGTGGAAAGCATCATTGGAGTCAGGCTCTGTCACTGGAGGAAGCCTGTACCCCCTTCTTCTTACAAAAATAATATGTCACAGCCCTTCTTTTCCTGAGTCCAGGTCTATCTCTTGATTGCATCTTTATTCATGTAGCAAGTCTGGAGAGTGGGATAGTTTTTCCTGCTTCTCAACAGGATCCAGACAACAGGTCCTCCTCCCATTCTGGAAAATGTCAGGCAGGGAGAGCATCCGCAAGCCTTCCTGCTCTCCTATGTGCTCCGTGGCGTTCTGTGTGGGTCTCAGATGATTCTCCAATATGGACGACACTTATGCAGACACGGACAAATATATGTAATCACACACACATCCAGCTTATGCACAGCTAGGATGCCACTGGGCATGATGCATGTCTGGATCGAGTTCCACCTTCTACAAAGGCACAGTTGACCTCACATCTTCTTCCCTCCGATCCTGATGAGCAGCACATGGACACCTGAGTCAACCCATACCTTGCAGAGTAGGGGGATCCAGGGTCCCATTGGCCGAGGCAAGCCCAGAATTTGGAACCTTCACTGGATCTTCAGCCTTCACAGCTACACCTGTGGGAAATGGGGAATGTTATCCATGTGGAGAAAAGACTGATGTGCCAAAAGGAGTAAATCTGCATAACACTCCACTCTAAATTGGGTGACAAGAACATTCTGCATTTGGGAAGTCTCGTTATTTTTAAGCAGCTTTTTATATTTTGTGAATGTAAGCAAGAACAGCTGAAGTTGAGAATGAATAGATGCAGAGTAAAATAAGCTTCCTCTGCCTTTCAGATCTATACAGAGGAAAATGTTTGCTCATGTATCTTATCATGCAGTAGCAATATATTTTTAGTGAAGGTGTATCTTTTAAGCTGAAGCCTATACATGGTTTTGCTACTGAAGCTTTAGAAAAAAAATCCCTCCTTCTAGATTTCTCTGTTTGTCTTTCTTCTTTCTTGCACACTTTAGTCAAACATGATTGTAATATGTATGATATGTCTAATCTGTTTGTGAACAGGTAGTTAAGTGGCAAACTAGATAAGCTGAAGCATGCCTTTTCAAACTGAGAATCAACTAATTTATGGATCAATTCTTGGGCAGGAATTTTTTGTCAATATATAGTAGTGCACACCAGCCAGTGAGGGGCTAAAGAATCTCTCCCATTCCACGGTTCACACAACCAATATATTGCCAGTGCTTCAGTGTGAACCAGACTATACCTTGTGTATCTGAGGTGGCAAGTCATCTTCTGATGGATCCTCTGGGACAGGCTCTGGGTGCCGAGCAGTTTGGCCATCCTCAGCCCAGCCTCCAAGGGGCAGCCGAGCAAAGTGTGATGGGGCTCTGTTCACTATACCAGGATCTATGTAAGGATAAAGATAAAAAGGGGTAGGTGGTCACATTAGAAGCCACATACTGTCAAATTAAAACATCTTTCTGCATGTCTGTTTGAGGTTTCCAATCTGTCATTTCTACCCAACAGAGCTGCAGTAGTGCAGTGCCATCAGAAATAAATAATAGCAGTATCATTAGAAATAAAATTTTCTTGCAGATACTGTTTACTTTTGAACTTTCTACCTGCAAACACATTTATTCCTCTAAGATCATGCAAAAGAATACATGTCACATTTGGCCTATATTTGGCCTTGGCCCTTGCTTAAAGAAACATTTGTGACTTTCTAATAAAATTTAGTGCAAGTCACAAAGTAAACAGTGCCTTCCCCTATAATAGCAGCAAAGACAAATACTGGTAGTTTGGGGAACACTTCAAGACTTAAACTGATATGTCCTACATAACAATGCTCAAAAACGCTTACTTTTGCTGGACATCAATGTGTAAAACAGAAGATAGCAAGGAGTCTTGGGGCAGCCTCTGGAGAGGATCTGCCTCTATATGCAAAGCACATAAAAAATTAAGATCCACCAAATGGTAATGCAACATTTTAGCACCCTGACCCATACCCAAGAGAACGTATGGAGCAAGGCTTTTCCTGGCCAAGAACCATGACTCTTATACACACCTGAGACTCCACCATATCGGCGCTGGAACCCTGCTTGTAGAGCAGCAGTTTCATCCCCAGCTTGGCGAGGCGAAGCCAAAGGATAACTGGCTGAACGAGGAATCGCACTGCCAGGGGTGCTTCGCTGAGCTTCCGGCTCGTCTTGGGCACTCTCTCCACTTTCATCACTCTCCTGCCGGTGCCATAGGTGCCGCTCAAGGTCCAACTGGGCATGCTGTTTGTGCAACTATGTGAATGACGGGGTATGTTAATGAGATACTTCAGTTCCAACCTCAACTAACTCACTCTATGTGCCACCAATGTGTTTCATGTTACCCGAGTTTAGCTTTGGAGATAATATAAATTGCACCTGCTTCCTCTTCCCCTGTGCCTTACACAGGCATCTGTAACTTTCAACCTGCAGCCATGCAAGGCTTAGTTAAATCTTGATAGTGAAAATGTGAATTCATGTCATATAATCATAGAGTTGGAAGAAACCACATGGGTCATCTAATCCAACCCCCTGCCATGCAGGAAAAGCACAAAGTACCCCTGACAGATGGTCATCCAGCCTCTGTTTAAACTCCTAGGCAGAGAGTTCCACTGTTGAACAGCTCATTTCCTTGGGGCTTCTAAGCAATCTCCATAGCTCAGTAACAAGGTCAGCATGATTGTCTGGGTTTGACTCACCTCATGCATGTAAAGAGCATGAAGACTCATCTCAGTAGAGGCGTATTCTGAAAGGATCAGGCTCTGGAGTTGACCCTCCCAAGCACTACTTCCAGAGCTAGCCGTCCTGGCATCAGCCCTGCAGCCAGAATGGAGAAAATATTATAGACTCCAGGGTTAGAAAGGATTCCCTCAGTGTTCAGAAAGACTAACTGCTCAGCCCCACCCCCACATGCTGAATACAAAAGCTTTTTTATAAGGTAGGAAGAACAACAGTAGCCACAGTTTCCAGATGAACTAGAGGAAGGGACCCCAGAATGACCAGCAACTTTTTGTGAAGCTATGCAAAATCAGATAGCCTTAGAACTGTAGCAAGGAATTTATGCAGTCATAAGACTGAAAGAGGAATTGAGGTAATAAAGGCCTTAGAGAGTCTCACTGTTGCTTAAAAAAAAGTAAATGTAAAATTAATCCTATAAGATTGCAGACAAGGAAGAAGCGGATATTTATTTAGAGCCTATGATACCTTTATAGGTACTATTTAAATAGAAGACTGTGACCCTTTAAAGAAAATATATTATCTGTGAAATGATTATGGAACACTAATACCTAGAAAGTATTGAACTGTACACAGCAAACACAAATGTATGTCTATTTGAAAAGAAAACTTCCATCAACATCATCATTATCCAAAATTATGATGATGATTGAATCCTAGAGCTGAATGAATGAATATTTAATTTTTATCAATGACCAGCTTTAAAACAAATAGTAAATCTTAAATAATAATAATAATAATTTCTATTTCCTGCCTGCCACTACAGGTTAAATAAACATTTAGGCATTAAATTACAGCTTTTAAAAGGAAAAAAGGAACTGATAGACTGCTTCCCACAAACATTCATGTATGCCTTTTTTGGAAAAAGCATTACAAATGCAGCAAGATCCTCAAAGATAGTGAGCCCAAAGCAATCTGGCTAAAGCACAAAATGTTTAATCCTTGGCCTCTTTCTAGGTTTTTTTGTTTTTTTTACAGCAAGCAACAACTTACCCAGAGCCCATCATTGCGCCAGGGCCCCGAAACTGGGAACCTTCA
The DNA here is from genome assembly GCA_030556195.1 of Anolis apletophallus. Classification (NCBI taxonomy): domain Eukaryota; kingdom Metazoa; phylum Chordata; class Lepidosauria; order Squamata; family Anolidae; genus Anolis; species Anolis apletophallus. The sequence continues at coordinate 110,826,921 of JARBWK010000002.1, read as the reverse complement.
GCATGGGAACTCCCATGAGTTGTCTGAGTAGATTGGAGAGGGGAGAAAGAACGGAGGGCAGAGGCCACCTCAGATACAGCAGAGAGATGCCGAGAGGTTTGGGCGTCACGGACTGCCTGGTAGCCCAGGGCTGAGGAGCCTGCAATCACATTGGCGATCAGGCTGTGAGGCTGCAGGGAGAGAAGAGGGAAGGGCACATAACTCAGGGAGGAATATGGAAGTCCAGTTCATCACAGGTTCCAATATTGTTCCTCTTGAAGCCAGATACACTACATTTTACCCTGTGATTAAAACTTCAAATACCATCCACATTCATAAAGCAAGTTTGTCTATTTTCAGCCCAAAGCTGTTTGAATGCTTTCCAAGTGGTAGAAATAATGTATCTGTCTCTGGAAAGAAAAGATAAATGGATAATCTAGACCAGGGAGGGGGGGGACACAAACTACGGCCCCCGGGCCGGATAAGGCCCAGCAGCCGTTTCTATCCGGCCCGGGGGAAGGGCGTCAGGGGCGGGGCCAAGAAGGGGTGCCGCTGCCGCCATCCCATCGCGGCGGCTTTGGCGTGCCCCAGGCTCTCTGCCTCTTCCTCGCGCGTCGGTGGAGTGAGGGAGGGCCCGAGGGTGGAGGCACCACCTCCTCCTGCCTCCGGCGTGGAAAGGCTTCGGATGGTCAGCGTGGGGAGCATCAGTGCTGGCGGGGAGGAGTCTTTGGACGAGCTGGCTGAGACATTCTGGGAGCCGTAGGAGCTGGCTGAACATTCGGTTCCCAGAATGCCTCAGCCAGCTCATCCGGGGCTACAGGAAGTCGTCCAAAGGCTCCTCCCCGCCAGGAAAGTTCAGCCAGGAAAGTTTCTCCCCGCTGCCAGAGAAGGTAGGAAGGAATCCCCGCTGCAGCCCAGCTGCGGCAGCCCCCGCTTTGAGGCAGGACCATGGCAATACGGCCTGCCGCTCCTCCTTCCTGTGCCCTCCCTCTGCCCTCCTCTTCCTCCCTCTTCCCTTCTTTCTAAGGCACTCCATGGCAGGTCGATCAGTTGGGGGCAAGAGCGGGCGGAGGCCTGCAGCCTACAATCGCCTGCTGCTCTGCTCTATATATATACTATAATATAATTATGATATTAATATTAATAACATGAATATTTCTTGATATATTAATATGTTAATATTAATGTGTAATATATAGTACATATAGTAAATAAATAAATAGGTGCGGCCCTCCATAACATTTTTCGGCTCTCGTGTGGCCCCTTGGAAAAAATAATTGCTCACCCCTGATCTAGATAATCTGAGGATGTCAGGTTTATAGTTCAAGATCAGGTGATGGGAGGGGAGCTTGGAACTCTTTGGATACTGATGGCACCCAACTTCACCTTAATCTCAATCAGTAAGCATGATAAACATTCAAGAAAGATGGGAGCGGTAAGTCAGCAAGTAAATCCTCCGCTCCTGCTTTAAATGAATGCAACCGAGCTTTGACCAGAAGAAAAAAAGGTAGCAGCAACTAGTCTGTGGCGGCAAAACAAAAACAAAAAACTGTCCATGCTCTTCACAATCTGTCCTTGGTACTCAAATGACTCTACTGACATGGTAGCTTGTAGCAGAGACACCAATACCCTCCTTCCTCATGGCACGACACAGCAAGAAATAGGCACACCACAAAACTAGCTCAGCACCTGGCTTCTCTCCCCCACAACAGGCTAGGATCAAGTCTATTTTGCCATTTGCCAACCTCCTTCGCCTTCTGGGGGAAATACCTCAGATTCTGACTGTAAGGACTGGATGGAAGTGAAGAGGGTATTGTCAGGGAGGACGGCCTGCTGGGCCAATGCCAGGCTGCTGTCACGATGCACACATTCCTTAAGCAAGCCAATGAAGGCCGTGCTCTCCCGAGGGGGCTGCCAGTGTGGGTTGGTGATGGCAAAGTGCATGAGGGACAGCTCTGTTTTGCCATCTTCAGCCTGCTGGTAAATGGAAGCTTCCGTCTTCCCAGCTGACATCCACTGAAAAACACAAAAGATGCATCAGAACTTCCATCAACCTGCTCCCTACATGAAATTCATCCAACCATGTGTATCTATTGAACTATATGAAAAAAATCTGAAAAGGGAAAGGGCAACAAACACACTAAGATACACACCAGTTCTCCATGTTACCGTCAACAATATAGGCTAACATATTCTCACCAGGCATCCACAATGTTCCAGTAAGAAATTGAAGGTGAGGTGAGGAAAGTATTGAACAAAAATATTTACTTAAAGCTAGGACCTAATCAGATTTATTCAATCTTTCTCTATCAAAACCAGTGACTGGGCTCTATTGACTGAAAGGTCATGAATTTGAAGCCAGCCCAGGTAAAAGTGAGCTTCCGACCATTGTGTAGCATGAGGTTGACCATTGCAGCCGAAAGACAGTTGCATTTGTCAAGTAAGAAATTTAGGTACCGCTTATGCAGGGAGGCTAATTTAACTAATTTACGATGCCATAAAATCTCCAGCAAGCAAGCCAAGAATGAGGAAGTACTCCCATCAGTATCACAAATGGACGGTAAAGTGACAGCTCCCCTGGTGCTCAGAATACCCTCATGAATGCCCGAAGTTAAATAGCCTCTGTGTGCCTGTCTGTCTGTCTATCTATCTATCTATCTATCTATCTATATATATATATATATAGTGTACCTATGGCATTGACTGTTTGCCATGTATATGTACATTGTAATCCGTTCTGAGTCCCCAGCGGGGTGAGAAGGGCAGAATATAAATACTGCAAATCAATCAATCATATATAATGGCTCAACCCATGAAAGTGTAGCCAGGGGATGAAAAGAGGAAATTTCATTTCTCTGAAGAGGCCATGACTGGCAAAGAACTCTGGTCCATAATAAGACAAATATTATGGTTCCTCATTTAATTTCAGCCACTGCTTTTCATTACTCTAAAATGTTATCTGTATACCTTTATAAAACGGAATGTTTGTATGTGTGTATGCGGAGTGCGGGAGGGCGGAAGGGCGGATATGTGGCAGCCACTTTCACAGGCCAGGAAGGATATGTGGCAGCATTATTTGCATAAACGACTCCCATTGGCCAGCCACGAACATTCCGAGACTCTAAAGTGCCAGAGGGAGGTAAGGGAAAGGCCTGAGGCAGTCAGGCATGGTGGGAGTTTAAGTCCAAAACACTTTGCAGCCCCCAACAATGAGACAACAAAACCAAACTTGGCACACAGAACCCCCAAGACCCACTTTACGTCTTGGTGCAGTTTGAGGGAGGCTGGGCCATGGATAGGCCAGCATCCCAACATCCCAAATCTCAAAGGTGCCAGACAGAGTTCTTTACAAAAAGGCTTCCTTCAGCTGATTTTACAAACTAGGCCTCAGCCTGTATTGACAGTAAGGCTTCCTCAACTTGATTTTCGATACTAGGCCTCAGCTTGAATTCACAGTAAGGCTTCCTCAAGTTGATTCTCCTGACTAGGCCTCAGCCTGAATTGACAGAAAGGCTTACTTAACTTTATTTTCCTGACTAGGCCCCCAAAAATGACAGAACAAGATTACAGTTGGTACACAGACAACCCCCCCCCCCCAAGGCCCAGGCTACATTCTGGTGCAGTTTGAAGGACTTGCAGTACCTTCACTCATTTACTCTGACCAGCACTGGTGACGGACCTGGACCAAACTTGGCACACATAACCCCCATGATGCCCTTTACATCCTGGTGCAGTTTGAGAAAGATGAACCACGGATTATGGGATTTGTAGTACTTCAAAGCGCTTTGCTTCCCAGAGACCACTGTGGCCCACAACAAAGACCGATAAATATCAAACTTGGCACACAGAGCCCCCATAACCCACTCTATGTTCTGGTGCAGTTTGGAGAAGAGCAGAGCATGGATGATGGGGCTTGAAGTACCTCCACTCACTCTATGTCCTGGTGCAGTTTGGAGAAGAGCAGAGCATGGATGATAGGGCTTGAAGTACCTCCACTCACTTCCTGAGACCGCTGCGACCCTCATCCAATGACTGATCAAGACCAAACTTGGCACACAGAGTTTCCATTACCTACACTACATGCTGGTACAGCTTCGAGTAGGATGGACCATGGATGATGGTACTTGAAGTACCTTCACTCCCTGAGACCACAGCGACACTCATCCAATTACCAATAAAGACAAAACTTGGCAAAGAGTGCCCCCATGGCCAACTCAACATTCTGGTGCAGTTTGTGGGAGGACGGATTATGGATGATGGGACTTGCAGTACCTTTACTCACTTCCTGAGACCGCTGCGACTCTCATCCAGTGACCGATCAAGACCAAACTTGGCACATAGAGCCCCCATGACCCACTTTACACCCTGGTGCAGTTTTCAGGAGGATGGACCACGGATGATGGGACTTGAAGTACCTCCACTCACTTCCTGAGACTGCTGCGACCCTCATTCAATGACTGTTCAAGACCACATTTGCCACACAGAACCCCCTACATCCTGGTGCAATTTGGAGGAGGATGGACCATGGTCCATAATCCTTCACTCACTTCCCGAAACCACTGCGAGCCAAATGAACAACTGATACGGACCAACCTTGGCACACAATGCCTTCCTCAAATAACTCGGGCACCCCTGGGTCCTCAGCTGAAGTTTGGAGGGGGACAGAACATGGATGATGTGTCTTGCAGTACCTTCCCTCACTTTCCAAGACTGCTACAAACCTAATCCTATGATTGATCAACCCCAAACTTGCCACACAGAGCCCTCATGACCCACTCTACATCCTGGTGCAGTTTGGAGGAGGGTGGACCATGGATGATGGGACTTGAAGTACCTCTACTCACTTCCCAAGTCTGCTGCGACCCTCATCCAATTACTGATTGAGAACAAACTTGGCACACATAACCCCCATGTCTGCCTTCACGTCCTGGTGAGGTTCGGGGACGACTGACAATGGATGATGGAATTTGTAGTATTTTCACACCCCTCTGTTCCCACAGACCACTGCGGCCCCCAACAAACACCGATAAAGACCACACTTGGCACACAGAACCCCAGTGACCCACTCCACATCCTACTGAAGTTTGGAGGGGGACAGACCATGGATGATGGGATTTGCAGTACCTTCCCTCACTTCCCAATCCTGCTACTAACCTATTCCAATGACTGATCAACACCAAATCTGGCACACAGAGCCCTCATGACCCACTCTACAGCCTGGTGCAGTTTACTGTGAGACGGACCACGGATGATGGGACTTGAAGTACCTTCACTCACTTCAAAAACAATGCACCCCTCATCCATTCACAAATACAGAGCAAACTTAGCACACAGAGCCCACATGACCCAAGCTACATCCTTCTACTCTTTGGGGGGGGGGGGGACAGAGATGATGGGACTTGCACTACCTTCAGTAATTTCATGATACCACTGCAACTCCCAATAATGATGGATCAAGACCAAACTTGGCACACAGAGCCCCCATGACCCACTCTACATCCTGCTGCGCTTCTCAAATAACCCGGGCAGGGCCGGGTCCCCAAGCTAGTTTTATATAAAGGAGTGAAGATTGTGAATCAGAGAATCCATGATGTCAAAATGAATTTCCCAACAAGAGTTCACCCTGGAAAGACTTTAACTCAAAGAAACAAACAAAACTAGAAATTGTTCAATGGCATAATGGAGAAAATGGTATCCCACTCCTTACAGAAAACCAAAGTAAAACGTTAAAGAAATTATCCATGCAACACCTCAAATAAACCAATTTTTACTGGGTGATTTTTTTCAAGTCTATGCCCTGTCACTAGCTATACCATGGCCACTATCTATCTGACATTCTTATGGAAAATATGACATTCACATTACGTCACACAGACATCTGTTCTAAAATCCCCTCTTCCAAAAGTGTCCCATTCTTGCTGTGACCTACTGCAGGGTGTCCATGTTGGCGCACATCCATCTGGGCAAAAGAGCAGGTATCTCCCACCCCCACAACCTCCACTGTGAAGTTGCGGAAGAAATCAATGATCTCCAAGGCTTTGGGTCTCAGGCAGAAGATGAGGATCAAGGGGGTTACAATGGGGCTAAGCAGTTCCTCAAGAATGAACACCTGGAGTAAGAGACAAAGACACACAGTTCAAGAAACTCCCTCATTGCAGGAGCTCCATTGGCTTCCAGTCTGTTTCCTACCACAATTCAAAGTGCTGGTTCTGAGTTTTAAAGTCCTATACAGCTTGAATCCAGATTATTTGAAGGGTTGTATCTCCCGGTATTTTTGTGTCATTAGTTTCTGGAATTTATGTATATATTAGCAAACCCTATTATTTTCAATAGAACAAATGAAGGAGGGACTGAGAAGAGGGTGTAGCTTCTCCTCTTCTCAAGTTAATACATGAGAACGTGAAACCGTATATTGCATACAGCTGTTACAATTTATATTGTTGTCTGCCTTGAGTCCTATTATTGGGGAAAAGGTAGGATAAAAATGATGAAAGTAATAAGAAACTGCCACACTACTGTGATAGGACTTCTGATGCTGCCTTTCTTCCAAGTGATGTGTGATCAGAGAAACTTCGTAACTTTTAAAGAAGAAAATATATATTGAGATGTAGCCAAGATCTCTTTCTAAGTCCCAAAACAGCACTGATGCCATTTTTTTCTTCCCACCCTGCCCAGCCCCATCTCACCGCCTTGTACTGGAAGAGCTGGGCGAACTCATCCCGGGTCTCATAACGGTGGGCATTGCCTTGCCAGTGGTCAGGCATATAGTGGATATGTGCCAAAATCACTCGAAGCAGCTGCTCTGGGCAGAATACCAAGTGCTGATCTGGGATGAAGGATCTGCAGTCGAGATGGGACACACAAAAACACATGTCAAGGAGCTCTGCATCCCTTGGAAACAGTAGGCAAATGAAAAAGCAGTGTGTTGAGAAAGGCTGCATGCTCTCATGATCTAGGTTACAAAATAGGGGCATGTCTCCACTGGAGGCCTATCGAACAAACATTATGTACCTGCAATAACTAACCAGATCCTCTGGAAAGGATGCAACCATGACCCAAGGGGGGCTTTTATACGAAGGTCCTCCCTCAACCTTTCTGAAAGGGTTTTCTCTCTCACAAATAATTGGCCCTACAGCTATCTCTTCCCTCTGTTTTTAGCTGTATTCCCCCTATTTTAATCTGTACATGTGGCCTGCTCATTGTCCTATGTTATAAATGGTTTTATTTTATTGTACTTTTATATAGGTTGTTGTATTTTGCAGTTTATGTCTTATGTAATTGATTATGTTGTTGTTTGGTTTTACCTTGGTTGTTGTATTGTTGGGCTTGGCCTCATGTAAGCTGCCCCAAGTCCCCGTTGGGGAGATGGTGGTGGAGTACAAATAAAGTTTATTATTAGTGCAAGACTTATGTTCATCAGGAACGAATCTACAGAAGCTTCTGGATTCTTTTTCCAATACAGGAGGTAACAGAGATCCAGCAACATTCCTAGATTCTGGATTCTAATATCAATATCCAGCTGCATATTTTCCGTGACATGAAGCCAGCAGCAAGTTACACTATTTGAAAATATTGTCAGCAACAATATTACCTTTATTTTGAAACCTATAAAATCTCAGAAACAACCAAGTTTCAAAGATAAGTAATTTAACCAGCAATCACTCAGTTGTACGATTCCCACCACTGCTTTATTTCTGTTCTTTATCTTATACAGTTAACCCTCCATATTGTTGAGTTTAACCTTTGTGAATTTAATTTTTCATGATTTTGATTAATATGGTCTCTCTCGGAATCTCAAAGTCCACCATTGCAGTTTTAAAGCCAACTTCTGCCAGAGGTTGTGCTGAAGGACTTAGAGATTCCTAAGAGAACTTTTTCCACTTTCATGGGGGGCTTGTACCCTTTACTTCAATGAATGTGGAGGACTCACTATAAATCAGTTTTTCTGAATCTCCCTTCCAGTTTTCCTCCCCAATTTAATTGTGGACTATATTTTTGGAACTGATTGTGCACATCTGAATTTCAATGCCACATACCAACCACAAAATTAAAAATGCACACATTTGGTAACAACAAGCAACCATTGTTCTGTATTCTGTAACCAAGAAGCCCGGTTGTATTACATAACAGAATCCTCATTCCCCAAGCACCATGCTTCAGTGTCTTCTACATATGGTTGACATTGGGGAAATGGGCTATGGTAGCTGTAAAAACAGACAGTCCAACAAAACAGAAAGCACTGGCCTCGAAAGCACAGCAAGGCTTCTGCTTATCTGGCCCTACTCACCTGCAGACAGTGACACCCACGCCCAGGATGGTGACAGTGGTGAGGACATGTTCCACGGCCAGCACATCCTCATCATAAATTGTGAGGGCAATGAGGACAGCTAGGATGGAGCCAGCAAAGAAGGCCACATTCTTGGCCACAATGGTAAGCAAGGGTGAAATGAAGCAGTTCATATACTTGGAAGCTGGCTTATAGCCTTTGCTGAGCCGTGACTGTAACTCATGGTCCAGCTCGTTGAAGTGCCGCAGGTAGCAGCGGCCATAAAGGGACCAACAGCGAGCCCCCAGGCTGCCTGGTTCTCGCTTGAGAATCTCTGTGTAGCTAAAGAAAGCATAGAGGATCTGCCAGATGAGGATAAGTGGGCAGAGCAGAAAGTTGGCAATGCCAATCCAAAGGATCCGGGTGCCTAATTTATCAGCCAGTTCCAGGCGGTTGCTGCCTCGCTTGTACTCTGCCTTAAGGCTCCACTCATTTTCAAAGAGGGAGCCTGGCCCCCAAAAAAAGATTAGCTCAAAGTTGTACTTCAGGCCACGTGTAAAAAAGACTGTGTCATCCAGCAGAGGAAGATGGAAGCGCACAGGCAGAAGTGACTTGTTCACCATGGCCACCATGTAGTTCTTGAAACGTAAGATGCGATGGTAGACATCCAACTCAGTCAGCTCCTTCTTGTGGATGCAGATCTGGTGTTCCTTCTGGATTTGCACAATCCGTGCCTGCACCTCTTGCCATGTATAATAGGGCAAATTGGACTGTAGACAGAAGGGTGATAAGATTATCAAGGTGACAAGATCACTGGAATACAAAGCGCTCTCATTGCTTGCAGGAAGATATGTTATTCTTAAAGTCACAGTAATAATAGTAAAGGATGTTCAATAAAGTTTCTGCGCTCTACCAGCGCTCTACCAGGTTCACGTGAACCTCTGCTCTTCTTTCCCCTTATCCCCCATTTTCCACTTAGTGTCAGAAAAGGTTGTGAGGAACATAAAAAGTTGTTAAAATATGAAAAGAGTGTTGTAAAAAATGAAAAATAAATAATCAAAGCTTTGTTTTCAAGAGATATTTTTAAATTTGTGTGAGTTTTCAGATGGGGAGATGACACTAAGGGTCAAGAAAATGTAAAATGAAACGGGGTGGGCTAAATCTGTTGACCTATACTGCACAGCAAGAAAAAGACATACAGTACATACAAAACTTTCCTCTTCTGTAATCTATAATTGCTTTTTTTTGGTCTTACAATTTCCTTTCACGTACAATGGAGCTAAATCTTCCCTATTTCTAGAGGGTAAAGGGATTTGTAACACTGAGTCTCTAACTCCTGAGCCAAGAACCCAGTAGCAGATTCTGGCAAACCCAGACAGGGCAGCTGCACAGCATATCAGCCCTGCCACTCAACCAAACAGGACCTATGAGGGTCCGAGTGAGCACCCGCAGGATTAGCACTAGACTGGGGAGATCAGGAGCATTGCATATCGATGGAAGGTCAAGAAGGGACAAAAAAACAACAACAAATAAACACAGAATTAATGGAGAGAAGAAAAACTGTTAAGAATCAGTTCTTATCTGCTGTTTTCTCAGTGCTTTGAAAATAATGTAAGAACTGCATCGCTGGATAAATGCAGCAAGTCCTGTTGGTTCAGCATTCTATTTCCAAAATCAATTGTCATGCACATATTCCCATAAATTTAGCTAAAAGTGCCATGATTAGTCACTGCAAAACTTCCATTGTTGTCCTGAAATGTGATGTTTTACTCAGGTCTTTTTTTTTTTTAACTTGCATGGAATATGGATATACTCATGCACACATAACTTCCCTAATTCCAAAATCTTACCATAGGAATCTTGAGAGCACTGATGTAAAAGGAGTGGATCTCCCAATAGCAGCAAATATTGTAGATGAATTTGATTAGCCGGTGGAGCCAGAAGACCCCCGCAATCACCAGGATGGAGAGCAGAAAGCCATTGGTCTGAATCCTAAAAGGGAGATGGTATTACAGCAAGGATGGAAAAGCTTTCACCTTACGTTCTTTACAGGTTTTGTAAAAACATCTCTACCCCCAGTTTCCCTTACTATCACAATGCATGGCCCACAAGCCCCTTCTGTCCCCAAGCAGAGGATGTCCCACATTTAAAAGGTATTTTGGATTTTAAACCTCTCCAAGGTAGGCAAAGACTGAATTGAAGTTAGTCAGGGATAGTGATAATGAACTTTACCTAGCACTGCACTCATTGGGAGGCAGGAAAGCATCTGGCAGGGTCACCTTGACTGGATCACTGGAATGCTGGCTGTGATTCACCAGCTTATTGGCAAAGAGGATGTCATAATCAACACAGCTGACCAGGAATGTGGTGAAGGCCACAACAAAAATGAACTGCCTGTGAGAAGACAGGATATATATTATGAAGCAGGGTGAAAGCTAAGGTGCTTTGCCATCTTTAACCTTCAAACAAGCAAATCCAGGCTATCTGAGTGCTTTATACTGAAGATATTCTGCATTCGTTTAGAATATCTAAATATATACAGGAGACTAGAATTGACTTTTAAATTAACTTGGGTGTTATAGAATTAACTGAATGTCAAGGGAGGCTCATCAGCCACCATGACTCCTTTTGCCACTCTGTTTGACAAGGTGCTCATGGAAATGTAAAAGCCATAAATCAGAGTCCAGTTGCAAAGAAGTGGGGTGATGTTTATACTCACATTAACTCAAAAATCTCACTGATGAGCATACAGGTGAAGCCATTCTTCTGATGCAGGTTATAGACGTGAAGTCAGAGTCAAGGATAACAGCTTGGACTACTGGCTGTAGAACACACCCAGCTTCATCTCAAGTTTACAGAAAAAGCCCTTTTCATCAGTTCAACCTGTCATGCCATTAGTACCGAGCCGCAATCAGTTAGATATAAAGATGTTACCCAAGTTACATTCCACTGGGAAGGTATAGAACAAACCTCCTTGCAGTGTTTTTGTAATAATCTTATCAGTAAAGCCTAGTTTGAGGCAATTTGGGAGGGAGTTGGGAAGTTCAGAGGGAGTGGAAAAGCTAAAATGCCACATTTGTGGGCATTTTGATCAGACAGTGGTCAAAAAAGTCCTACCCAGAAATTTAATTATTATTATTATTATTATTATTATTTAAAATGAATGTTCAGGAATGGCTACAAAAATGGGGTTCAGAACAGACTGTGCCCTGTAGGACACATATTCATTATATCGGACAAAATACTCTCTTCACAAATTTATATGGAAAACAATTCTGCTTTTCCATGCATCCATTACATATCTGAGTAAAAAAACTTATTTCGTGTGGTAGTTCCAAAGTTCATGCCTTTGCCTTGAGGTGAAAGTTTTTTACTAAGGAACATTAAAGGGGATTCCCACTTTTGCTGCAAAGAACCACTGCTGGCATGCAAGCTATTTTCCTTTCACCAGGTAAGGATATACGAGAGAAAAAGAGATCCAAATTTTCAATGTGATGCCAGGGAGCTATAACACAAGAGATAAGGTAGAGCAGATAAACAAACAAAGGCATGATATAATTCAGCACAAAAGTCGTATAGGACAAAATGAAAACATCCAAATAACTTTTTGAGATAGTCAATTAGCATGACAGAACTGAAGTTATTACTTTCAGTTAGAGTTAATATTCATAACATTCTGGCCTTTGGGATCAACTTTGATGAACAACAGCTCACATTCCTACAGAAACTGACTGTCCCAAAGAGAATAAAAAACTGCACTCCTAAATACACTTGTTTTAAAGAGAACACCAGCAAATTTACAAGGATTTTAGTCTGGACAAACTTGCTTAGGTTCACGCTAGATAAATAATACAATATTTTTCAATACAGGATATACATTTCTTAATTGGACTAGCTTTTCACCAAGCACAGGCACCCCTTAGCAGAATTTTCTAGGAGCTTGACTGAACTCACATTTGCTTCCCTCAGCGACATGAACCATCAAGTCTTCTTCTCCTGGGGGAGAGTCATTGTATGAGCCTTCCAGCCGCTGATACTCTGTATCGAAGTGAGCCATTCTGTCTCTGAGGTAGGTGTCATCCAGTGACACATGGACTCTGAGGGAAGGAAAGACAGAGTACAGCACAATTAGAAGACGTCAGCAAGACTGGCATGCTCAAGAGCACGTCATAATACTTCTTTTCAGCCTTACTAGGAAATCACAACTTTTTGATATGGATAGAAGGCCAAGGAACAGAGAAAAGCAAAGATTAAGGACAACAAGAAAATGAAAACATTAACTGAGCAGTAAAAATAAAAAATCAGGAAAAAGTAGAATAATATCCTCTTCCTTTCTGTTCCCTCCTTTTCCTGCTAGCTTTGCAAGTTTCCTCTGAGGATGTCCTTCACTGAAACAGCAATAGAGGAAATCACCTCCTAGTAACAAGAAGTCTTGAGCTCTGCTCTGTGGTTCAAATGATTACCAAATTCTCCCCATATTTATGATCCGCTGTCTGTAAAAAAAGGTTATAAATCTATAAAAAGCAACAAATCCCATTTTTGTAAGCTGAAGAGGTGCAGATTTGACACATGTTGTTATGAGAATATAAGTCTTTTCTTTCTTACAAAGAAAAGTATGCTTCAAAGTCAACTCCCTTTCATCTTTGCAACGACAGTACACACTAACTAAAACACATTTTAACTGAAGGAAAATTAAGAATTTCAACAGTGCAACAAATAAAGACGATGCTGTCAAGGTGATGCTTGCCATATGCCAGCAAATATGGAAAACACAAGAATTACCATCAGACTGGGAAAAAATCAACTTATATCCCCATACCAAAAAAGGAAATGCTAAAGAATGCTCAAACTTTTGTACAGTGGCTCTTATTTCTCATGCCAGTAAGGTACTGCTCAAAATCCTGCAAGGAAGACTCCAGCAATACATGGAAAGAGAGAGAGAAAGAGAAAGAGAGAGAGAGAGAAAGAGAGAGTTACCAGATGTACAAACTGGGTTTAGAAAAGGCAGAGGAACAAGAGACCAAATTGGCAATATCCGCTGGATAATGGAGAAAGGCAGGGAGTTTCAGAAAAACATCTATTTCTGCTTTATTGACTATTCTAAAGCCTTTGACTGTGTGGATCATAATAAATTGTGGCAAGTTCTTGGTGGTATGGGCATACCAAATCACCTTGAGTAGTGCAAAAAGATATGAAAGAACAATACAATATTTTAAATGACAAACATTTTAACCAACATAAACTTACCAGTGTCTCAGTGGGAAGTGTGGGACTGCTTTTGGCTGATGGGGGAGTCAAGTTAATAAGAACTGTTGTTGTTGTGTGCCTTCATATCATTTCAGACTAAGGGTGACCCTTAGTCTAAAGTTTAGGGCAGGGAGCCAGGTTAATAACCTTGGAGAGCTGAATCTGTCCCCACAGGACTTCGTTTGGGGACTCCTGGTCTACTGAAAATCAGCTGTTATCAACCTTCTGCCCACCTCTACATTAAGGATGCCAATGCTACAACATGACTAATAGTCTCCCTTACATAAATCAAGCATATTCTTGCCAATTATTATACAAATAAAAGCAACCACACCCATAATTGAGATTTTCTCCTTGTTTGTTTAAGCGCAAGCCTTATGCTTTAGCTGAGATGAAAATAGAGACCAAAGGTGGAGGGGCACACCTAATTTACCTGACATGCAACTACAGCAGTGCACCCAATAACAGAACAACAAAGGAAGCCTACCCCACAGCAAAACAGAGCAACTCACCTGCTCCATCCCTTCCTAATGCCACAGGAAAGTGTGTCTAGTGTTTTGGCTTGGGTGCCTCTGTTGCATGGTGGCTTCTCACTTCTCCACTGCGATTCCTTCTCCTTCTATGGCTGCATCTGGAAGAAAAAGGCATGGCCTACAATGGAAACAATGGAAAGGGAGTTGACCGTAGTCAGCTTTCCACATTTGCTGGGGTTCAGGGGCAGGGGACCCCTGCGAAGGTGGGAAACTGCAAATAAAGATATTTACTTATTTACCTTAATTATACCCCGACTTTCTCTACCCCAAAGGCAGCTTACATATAGGCAATTATTCAACGCCTTAAAACGGATACAATTCCAATAACATTAAAATTAAATTAATACATATTAAGCATTTTAAAAAACAATGTATTTATTTATTTATTATTTCGATTTGTATACCGTCCTATCCAATTTGGCTCAGGGTGGTTTACAGCATATCGACGTAACAATTTAAAACAATACCAGCAATGAAACAGTAAAATATCAAAACAATTAAAACAATATTGTCATCCACAACCAGTTTTACGGGCTTTCCGAAAAGTCGGCAGCTCATTTATTGCTCGGACTTTGGCTGGCAGAGCGTTCCACAGGCTCGGTGCCACCACAGAAAAGGCCCTCTGTCTAGTCGATGATAGATGGAAGGTTCGTATGGAGGGAACTTTCAAGAGATTTTGATCTTCAGATCCAAGAGATCTCTGGGGAACATATGGAAGGAGACGCTCACTCAAGTACACCGGCCCCAGACCATATAAGGCCTTAAAAGGTCAAAAACAACAGTTTGAAGATGATCCGGTGCTCGATTGGCAGCCAGTGTAGCTGCTGCAGAGTTGGAGTGATGTGAGTCCTGGCCGACACTCCGGCCAGGAGTCTCGCTGCAGCGTTCTGCACTAGTTTGAGCCTCCGGATCACCGACAAAGGAAGACCAATGTAAAGGGCGTTACAGTAGTCTAACCTCGAGATGACCGTCGCCTGGATTACCGTGGGTAGGTCGTAAGATAGGGCGCCAGCCACCTAGCCTGTTGCAGATGGAAAAAAGATCTGCTGACAGCAGAGACCTGAGCCTCCATTGTCAGCAGCGGATCCAACAAAGGAAGACCAATGTAAAGGGCGTTACAGTAGTCTAACCTCGAGATGACCGTCGCCTGGATTACCGTGGGTAGGTCGTGAAGATAGGGCGCCAGCCACCTAGCCTGTTGCAGATGGAAAAAGATCTGCTGACAGCAGAGACCTGAGCCTCCATTGTCAGCAGCGGATCCAACAAAGGAAGACCAATGTAAAGGGCGTTACAGTAGTCTAACCTCGAGATGACCGTCGCCTGGATTTCCGTGGGTAGGTCGTAAGATAGGGCGCCAGCCACCTAGCCTGTTGCAGATGGAAAAAAGATCTGCTGACAGCAGAGACCTGAGCCTCCATTGTCAGCAGCGGATCCAACTGGACCCCCAGGGCTCTTTACTAGAGACGACGGGCGTAGTGCCTCGCCGTCCAGAGTAGGCAACCGAAGCCTACACCCAGCACCCCCGACGACCCAGCCAAACGATCTCCGTCTTCGATTACATTGCATATTAAATATTGCTGTGGCTGTTTTGTGAGAGAGTATCTTTCTAGGAATGTCTAGGTCAG
This sequence comes from Anolis apletophallus, assembly GCA_030556195.1. Classification (NCBI taxonomy): domain Eukaryota; kingdom Metazoa; phylum Chordata; class Lepidosauria; order Squamata; family Anolidae; genus Anolis; species Anolis apletophallus. The sequence continues at coordinate 110,811,271 of JARBWK010000002.1, read as the reverse complement.
GCCTGGGCGAACTTGGGCCCTCCCTCCAAGTGTTTTGGACTTCAACTCCCACCATTCCTCACAGCCTCAGGCCCTTTCCTTTTCCCCCTCAGCCGCTTAAGCGGCTGAGGGGGAAAAGGAAGGGGCCTGAGGCTGTGAGGAATGGTGGGAGTTGAAGTCCAAAACACCCGGAGGCCCGCATAGACAAGATACAAAGGCAGGAGGGGACTCTCCTGTTTGTGAAGCAACAGGCTTCCTGAGAGAGAGAGAGAGAGAGAGAGAGAGAGAGAGAGAGAGAGAGAGAGTGAAAGGGAAAGCCCTTGCGGCTCACTCTGGGCTTGGAGGGAGAGTGGCGCCTCCCGGGCCTCCCTCCTGGGTTGTTTACACTGGGAAGGAGACGGAGAAAGGAAGGCCCGCCGGAAAATGGCGGAGCGCCGAGAGAGGGCGGCTTGCTTTCCCCATTCCCCGCTCCCTCCATCCGGGCGCGCTCACCTCTTCGGTCGTCCCTGGCAACCGGACCCGGAGCTCGTCCGCCGCCGCGACTTCCAGGGCTGTCACTCACCGTCTCCCCCGCCCCATCCCGCGCCGGGGGTTGGCCGCCGCCTCCACCAATCAGAGGCCGAGGCGGTGGAATCAGGCCGGGCCAATGGGAAAGCGTCAGTGGGGTGGGGAGGGAGGAAATATGTGACGGACGGAAGTGACGTATTGGCAAGCGTGAGGGACATTTTTTTTAATTGAAGTGTTCCGGTCTCGAGGAGAGGCAGTCGGCCAAACAGAGGCTTCTCCACATTCTGGGAGCGGTAGGCAGTCTCCTTGGCCGGAGGGAGGGGCTTCTTGAGGCGCTGGGCTTGCTGTTGCTTTAGGGCAGCCATTCTTACTCTTTGGCTTCCAGGTGTTGGGCTAGCATTGCTATCATCTCCCAGAGCGGGGTTAATGGTCTGCCGTGGCGAGAGTGTTGTAGCCCAACGTGGGGTTGGATACAAAGGGCCTCATCAAACTAGAGCAGGCCTGGGCAAACTCTGGCCTTTCAGGTGTTTTGGACTTCAACTCCCACAATTCCACACAGCCTCAGGCCCCTTCCTTAGGCCTGGGCAAACTTGGGCCTTTCAGGTGTTTTGGACTTCAACTCCCACAATTCCACACAGCCTCAGGCCCCTTCCTTAGGCCTGGGCAAACTCGGGCCTTTCAGGTGTTTTGGACTTCAACTCCCACAATTCCACACAGCCTCAGGCCCCTTCCTTAGGCCTGGGCAAACTTGGGCCTTTCAGGTGTTTTGGACTTCAACTCCCACAATTCCACACAGCCTCAGGCCCCTTCCTTAGGCCTGGGCAAACTCGGGCCTTTCAGGTGTTTTGGACTTCAACTCCCACAATTCCACACAGCCTCAGGCCCCTTCCTTAGGCCTGGGCAAACTCGGGCCTTTCAGGTGTTTTGGACTTCAACTCCCACAATTCCACACAGCCTCAGGCCCCTTCCTTAGGCCTGGGCAAACTCGGGCCTTTCAGGTGTTTTGGACTTCAACTCCCACAATTCCACACAGCCTCAGGCCCCTTCCTTAGGCCTGGGCAAACTTGGGCCTTTCAGGTGTTTTGGACTTCAACTCCCACAATTCCACACAGCCTCAGGCCCCTTCCTTAGGCCTGGGCAAACTCGGGCCTTTCAGGTGTTTTGGACTTCAACTCCCACAATTCCACACAGCCTCAGGCCCCTTCCTTAGGCCTGGGCAAACTCGGGCCTTTCAGGTGTTTTGGACTTCAACTCCCACAATTCCACACAGCCTCAGGCCCCTTCCTTAGGCCTGGGCAAACTTGGGCCTTTCAGGTGTTTTGGACTTCAACTCCCACAATTCCACACAGCCCCAAAGGCCCCTTCCTTAGGCCTGGGCAAACTTGGGCCTTTCAGGTGTTTTGGACTTCAACTCCCACAATTCCACACAGCCTCAGGCCCCTTCCTTAGGCCTGGGCAAACTCTGGCCTTTCAGGTGTTTTGGACTTCAACTCCCACAATTTCACACAGCCTCAGGCCCCTTCCTTAGGCCTGGGCAAACTCTGGCCTTTCAGGTGTTTTGGACTTCAACTCCCACAATTCCACACAGCCTCAGGCCCCTTCCTTAGGCCTGGGCAAACTCTGGCCTTTCAGGTGTTTTGGACTTCAACTCCCACAATTCCACACAGCCTCGGGCCCCTTCCTTAGGCCTGAGCAAACTTGGGCTTTCAGGTGTTTTGGACTTCAACTCCCACAATTCCACACAGCCCCAAAGGCCCCTTCCTTAGGCCTGGGCAAACTCTGGCCTTTCAGGTGTTTTGGACTTCAACTCCCACAATTCCACACAGCCTCAGGCCCCTTCCTTAGGCCTGGGCAAACTCGGGCCTTTCAGGTGTTTTGGACTTCAACTCCCACAATTCCACACAGCCTCAGGCCCCTTCCTTAGGCCTGGGCAAACTCGGGCCTTTCAGGTGTTTTGGACTTCAACTCCCACAATTCCACACAGCCTCAGGCCCCTTCCTTAGGCCTGGGCAAACTTGGGCCTTTCAGGTGTTTTGGACTTCAACTCCCACAATTCCACACAGCCTCAGGCCCCTTCCTTAGGCCTGGGCAAACTTGGGCCTTTCAGGTGTTTTGGACTTCAACTCCCACAATTCCACACAGCCTCAGGCCCCTTCCTTAGGCCTGGGCAAACTTGGGCCTTTCAGGTGTTTTGGACTTCAACTCCCACAATTCCACACAGCCTCAGGCCCCTTCCTTAGGCCTGGGCAAACTTGGGCCTTTCAGGTGTTTTGGACTTCAACTCCCACAATTCCACACAGCCTCGGGCCCCTTCCAAAGGACTTACAACACAATGAACGATTACAATAAATGGAATACAAAAATAGTCACATTTCAATTAATTAATAAAATGCAAAATAACAGAATAATATAAGTATAAATAAAAAAGCCATTTTAAAAGAGGGAAAAAACCCTGTAAAAACAATATATGACACCATTTAACCATCCATGTCTATGATTACAGTGTTCAGATTAATATATTATAGTAATAAAAACATTAAAATCCTGTCCAATAGAGTGGTTTTTATTTTAGCCATTATTAAAAGCCTGCTTGAGCAGTCAAGTTTTCAATTCCTTCCTAAAAGTTGTCAGAGTGGGTTCTTGCCTGATTTCCCTGGAGAGGGCAATCAGCATAAGAAAGCCTTATGAAATCCATGGGTCTAGTAAAGCTGACAGGCAACTTTGAGGCATACGCAAACAAGTGTTGTAAAATTCCTGTCTAGATCCCTGCAATCCCCAGGTGCTGTTCTTTTATGGGTGAGTGAGTAGACACTGGCCAAAATTATGAGGATGAAGCCTTTAAAGACCACCAACTGCTTGTCAGGATGCCAGGTGCTCCTTCTATTACCAGCTTTCTATGGCACTGCTTCAGTGCCTTTTTCTTGAAGTGTAGGGAATATCTGAGAATGTCTGACAAAGAGAGAGTTGTCACTTTCTGTATTGAATCTGGAGGCTTACAACCATAAAGGAAGGTCTTACTCCCTTCAAGACTTGTTGGTTCTTTTTTCCTCTGCTCAGATCATGAAGCCTGCTGAGACTTTGTCCGTGTTTGAGGCTGCTCAGAACACGCCTTTAATGGATGGACTTCGACTTGTCACTGAGTCAGCAGAAGATGTCACCTCTGTTGTAGCTCCAGGTTAATACTTTCTAAGAACTAAATAACTGAGTAAATGTTCTGGCTCTAGGTTACTGTTTAACAGATTTGGGAGTTCTTTATACTTTAATTCTCTAGTTCAAAGCTTCTTATTCTTCTTAATTAAATCAGGGCCTGAGACCTTGCAGCTCCTAGAAGTTGTTGACCTCCCAACTTGGATGTTGCCAGCCTTATCAATATGAGGAATCATGGGAGTAATAATTTATCAATATTTTGGGGACCAGAACTTCTCCAACTCTGTTGTGAACAAATAGCTGCTTGAGATGCCATAGAAACCCCGGTTCACCTAAAATCAAAACCAAATGTTTTTCTTCTTTTCTCATAACTGCAAAATATATATATAGCATGTTAACCCAACATTCATGTTCAGACATTCAAGTAAGAATGTAGCGAGAAGACATGTTTGGATTCAGTCATAATTTAATGTTACATACCAATGATATATAGTGATATTAGTATGCAACTTTAGTACATTGACATCTTGATGTACTGGAGTTCAAACCAGTTTGTAGTTTTCTCAAAATCCGATTTCCTCTTCTGGATGTTAACATATTCCATCTGGAATCCACACTCTTTTCCCAAATTCTGTTTTCATGTATTAATCTTTGTATGTTGTGGCATTCTTGAGTAATTTTGAATTTGAAAGAAATGTGCATCTCATATCATTGTGCTTGTGAATTAAATTAGATTTACATTACTTACATGTGAAATTTTTTATTTGTTTCTGTATTCTGGCTAATTTTCTGTTGTCCATAGTAACTAAAAGTCCAGATCAATCTAGCATGGTCTTGGAAGTGTCGGACCGGATGTATTGCTCTGCCTGTTCAAAGAGTTTTGACAGTCGAGAAGAGCAGGTAGGTACTGATGGATGATTTCCTTTGAAATGTGGGAGTTTTTTGTACACAAAATTTGAAAATTTCTGTCATATCCTATTTTCAGATTAAATTAAGGAACCTCTTGTCCTTACCTTCACTGCAAATATAGGTCACTATATGATAAAACTTGTAATTCTCTAATCAAAGGACAGATACGTGGTATTTGTTTGGGGCTGACCTTGGTGCTGTTTGTTCTTACTCAGGCATTAGGTGCTTTGACCTTAATGCAGAGAGATTATTTTGCCTAGTTCAATTTGGGATATATATCCAAACAGTGAACCAATTACTATTGTCTCATACATGTGTCTTCTCTCTGTCAATTCTTTTTTCTACTTAGACTGAGCATTATCGCCTAGATTGGCACCGTTTCAACTTAAAGCAGCGACTCCTGGGCCGACAGATGCTCACGGTTGAAGAATTTGAAGTGAAGACCCAGGCAGGTATATTGTTTGGACTTGCTGTTCCTTAAGATTTTTTTTTACATGTGTTGATGCTCATTATAAAGTGTTGCCCTGGCTTAAACAAAGGGTGAAAGTTAAGTGTAGCTTATGCATATGCATGTCTCTTTTTAACTGGGATACAAGCATATGCTTCATCCAAAGTCTGCTTTTCACTGGGAAGGGCAGGGATGAAAAGGCAAACCAGATGAAGAAAATATAGCTGCTTTGTGCTCCCAGAGAATCGTGCACACCCCTCTTTCTTCCTCTTCCAAATGTAGACAAGCTATTTTTTCATGGCCCCTATGCAACATCATTCAGTAGTAGCCAATCCCAAAATTTGGCTGCTTCTGGGGCTAAGTAGGATACTTTATCTGGTAGAATCTCAGTTAAAGTCTCCAGGTCATCCTAGAGTCATTCATTTAGACCAGTGGTTCTCAATCTGTGGGACCCCAGGTATTTTGTCCTTCAACTCCCAACCTGGCTGGGATTTCTGGGAGTTGAAGGCCAAAACACCTGGGGACCCACAGGTTGAGAACCACTGATTTAGATGGATGGGAGTGACTACCTAGTCCCTGATGGCTGCCTTTACACTTAATATTACTATGTGTGGGGAATTAATTAATGTAGTGATTTCTTATTATAGAAATTCTTGCACCTTTTCCATTGAACATTGGTAGTGATACTGAACTGGTAATGCAATATGCTAAGCTGCCTGGTCTTCTAAATCTAGGCACATCCTTCCAATGGAGAACTGATTTAGCTTAGGCAGGAAGTTTTCCATTCTTTCTAATTTGGGCAATTTCCCTTGTGTGGGAACAATTTTTCTCTCTGGCTAAAAAGTAAAATTTGAGCGGCAAGATTTGTGATCTTCTGTCACTGTGTTGGTACACAGGTGATGTTTCCAGCATCTCTGGATCGGATTCCAGTGACTGTGACTCAGACAGTGAATCTGAACCTGCATCTTACCAGAACAATGAAGACAAAGGGAGCAGAAATCAAAGTCCCTCAACACATCTTCTACGGTCTCAGCGAGTTCTGTTCAGAAATTCCCAATGCCAGCTTATAGCAGTCTATCGCTGTGTGCTGTCCACTACAAAGGCATGTTGAAAGGCAGAGAACCCACTAGGCATCATTCCTTTCCTAGGTTTCTTCCTCTTCATATTGTAGTTACCAGTTGCCTGTGATGATCTCAATAGCGGGTCACATTATGGTCAGGTTCAAAAAGCTGCTTGTCTGTGTTGCAGCATAACTTTACTCCTGCCGTGTTTACATCTCTTGCCTACCTTCCTGCTTTATTTGCCAATATCCCCCTTCCAAAGCATTTTGAGTCTTACCGTGATATTGTGATTTCAGACATTTGGGGCTGTTCCTGAGCTCTTGGCCTTGTTGCTGTATAATCTGTGAGGCCAATCCCTGGTTGCCATAGTCACCTGGCTTTGACCTTTCCCTGACTGCCCAGTTGTAATGCCACACTGCCCCATGGTTTCGCCTCTCCTGTGTCTGCTGTTTTCTGGAAGAGGTTGGGACTATGTGGAACATATAAAGGCAGTAGCTCTGCTTTCAAAACTTGTCTGGGAAAGAACAGTCCTTTTCCATTCTTATCCTTGACCTTAATTGTACACTTTTTAAAAACTTTGATCTCATTGGAACCTTTTGCAGGCTTCCTCACAAGCAGCAATACAGGTTTTTTACAGTACTGTCAGCTGTCTTCTTCAGGTGCAAATAACACACTGCCCATTCCTGTTTAACAGCTAGGCTGAAAATGTCCCATCACTCATTCTGCTTCTCCTCCTTATCTAATCATTAACTGTGTATCTCCAGGGCATCGTGGAACATCCTGCAGAGTTAGTGGCATCCCTTCAGAGACAAAACCCCAAGATCACCTGGGTTATTTTGATGGCTGGTGGGGGACACTTTGCTGGAGCAGTATTTAAAGGGTAAGAATGCTGGCTGTCATGGAGCTCCTTGTTGAATTGTAGAATCTCTGATAGAGTGTAGTCGCTGAAAGACACTACCATTTGAGGTATTATTAAGGAAATGGAGAACCTAGGGGTGAATCAGGCCGTACGGTATTCCATACTGGCTTTTTAAGGTCTCCAGATGACCAAATTCTTCTTTCCGTGACACCATTGTTTCCTGGTTTCTTAGCTTTAAAATGGGGTTTCTCCCATTCTGAAAGGCTGAGTACCTTTCCTAAGGTTTAACTGCTGCCAGTAAGAGGGTTAAACTAAAATATATTGATCTTTTTGGTCCTACCTTTTGGGCTTCTGCATTGCTAGAATTCCCTGAGAATTTATTGGAAACTGAATTTGCTCCTAAAGCTGCAAAAGATTCCTCACCTTGTTCTTGAATACATCATGTAGAGGTGAAGATTGGTGAGATAGGAAAGGATGTGTATGTTATACATATTTCCATAGAGGATGGGTCTTTCCCACTTGTTTATGTACAGCCTGGACCACATTCAAGTTATACGTAAATCCTGAGTCTTTCTGAGCATATAGCATTCCTATGTAATGCGGGTATTGCCTTTTGCTGTATGCTTATCTTGACTTTGCTCCTAGGAATGAAATACTGGAACACAAGACGTTCCATCGGTACACAGTGCGAGCCCGCAGGGGTACAGCCCAAGGAGTGAGGGATGCTCAAGGCTCCATGCCTAAATCAGCTGGAGCTTCATTGCGGCGCTATAATGAGGCTGCTCTGCTCAAGGTGAGAAAGGTCCCTTAACCAACCAAGTGAGGGTAGGAGAGACCTTGCTGCTTGAAAGTTTTCTAGCCAGCTTTTGTCTTTTAGAGTGAGATTGGATAGACATACCTGCCTTCATAAAGGAAAGACATTGTGAACTTTATTTAGCCAATGCATATTGATTATTATCAATAGCATCTACATCAGGGTAATTCACAAAAATGAAAGGAGGTAGACTGTTAAAGTGCTAGCAGCATAGATTCTCCTTTTTCTTGTCAAAACACTCATGTCAAGGAACAGGATTCTTCACCATGCATAAAATGAGGATTTTATGTGGTAAAGACGTATCAGTCACAGACAATTGACCAGATGTTGCGTTGAGGCCAAGCATTACTTTCATTGCATTCCGCCATAAGGCATACACTGAGATGGATACTTTGCACATGAAAGGGTTAACTATTCTCTTTTCCCACAGGATATTCAGGAGTTGCTGGTCAACTGGGCAAGGCATTTACAAGAAGCAGAGTGTATCTTCCTTCGTGCCCCTCGCACCAACAGGGCTCATTTCTTTGGCAGCAAAAATGGCCCTCTTCAACGAAATGATCCCCGGATTCGGAGCATTCCTTTTAGCACTCGGAGAGCAACCTTCCAGGAGGTGCAGAGAGTGCATGGGGTCCTGAGCAACCTGCAAGTATATGGTGAGCATACCCATTCAACACTGTTGGCAGAGTGGCTTCATTTTTAGCAGTTATTGATATCTCTTCTTCCTATAATGCAGTGGTTCTCAACCTGCAGATCCCTAGGTGTTTTGACCTATAACTCCCAGAAATCCCAGCCAGTTTACCAGCTGTTAGGATTTCTGGGAGTTGAAGGCCAAAACATCTGGGGACCCACGGGTTGAGAACCACTGCTATAATGCATTTGAGGGTTTGCTAGCCAGAGGATTAAGTTTTCCTCTGAACTCTTCTTCATCCTAAAGAACTCCTCTTTGAAAGTTTCACATACAGTTTCCAGATCCTGTCCTCAACTCCTCACCTGGTTCCTTTTGTCCTTTTTACTGAAATCAGGGCCAGCTCTGCCTTTAGGCTATGTAAAATTGTTGTCTCGGGTGGTAGGATGGTAGGAGGAGCAATTTTGCTGCTGTCGCTTCTGCAGGGTCCCTATTATCCTACAAAGCTATTTTAGGAAGCTGCTATTGCTAACTCTTCCCTCACACCAAGAAAACCACCAATGTCTGCTGTCTCCATCATTGCAAAAAGAGGAAGAGCAGGATGATAGTCTCTACTGTACCGTTGGAAGAGGATGCAGTGGCAGCTTTGGTGTTACCTACAAAGAAAAAGGTGGTCATGGCAACAGTTTTGCTGCCTCCCCTTCTTGAGGCAGAGGTCAAGAGTGGCGTCTCAGCTCCTCTGTCGCACAGGAGGGGCACTGAAGAAGTTGTTGGTCCTGTAGAAGATCTGTAGAAGAACTATAGGTGCAATAGGATCACAGAAGTATTTCAGTCACATTCTCTGCCTCTTTGAAGGAAGCACCATTTTGTCTCCTCTCCTCCTCATCTAGGGCACAAATGTAGCCACCGCAGCTGTGTCCTGCAGCATGAGGAATGGGCTATAATGCCACTTTTCCTCCTTGCATCATTCTCCAATTCTTTTTTGAAGTTATCAGGGCAAACAGTGGCCACTTTATTTTCTTTGGTGAGGGGTTTGTATTAATACTACTGCCTCATCTTTCTCCTTCCCCTGGAAAACAAGATCCTCCTTTACCTGGATAGGCAATGATTCCACTACTTCATTTTCTACCTCAATTTAAGCTGCACTGGCTGAAGTTTTTCATTATGACTTGAGAGCTGGAGATGTGACATTGGGATACTGTTGGCAGTGGAGTATATTGTGTGTATATTCCCAACTGGATACTTTAAATTACAGTGTGGAACCTATAAAACTTTGTTAATGGAAATGCTGGTGGGGGTTCTGGACTCTTTAGTAGTTTTTCCACATTCTGCTTTTTTGACAGAAAAAGACACAGCGGTGACAGATCTCATTGGTTCTCCTCGAAAGAGTTGGAAAAAAGTTATTCATCAAGATGAAGCCTTTTTGCAAGGTCAAGATACTAGTGAGTTGAATATCTCTTTCTTGGAAAAAAAGGAATGTAGAACTCTGAGCCTTTTTGTCTGAAGGACAGGATGTAAATCCTCTAAGTAAATGTCCCTGCCTTGCCATCCTTTGCCTTGTAGCCAATGCCCATGCTTTCTCAGCTTTTCCAATCCAGCTCTTAGGTTACTGAGTGCAAACCCCATTGTAGAAGGCACCAAGCCTTGGGCATTCTCCCTGCAATTGGAAATGGCTTTAGTGAGAAGTTCCTGAGAATAGACTGGGTACAAAGTCCCTAAAATGGGGACGGAAGCTGGTAATAATGAAGGATGTGATAACAGTCATGGTTCATGTAAGGATACCACTTTTGTTCATTTGGCAGTGAGCTTAGATTGATCCATGCCTCCTTTTTATAGTCTTGGCAGCAAAGACAGAAGAAGAGGAAGAAGAAGATGAAGAGACAAGTCTGAATCAGCTAGAAATGGTGGAGATGACATTGACGACACTGGAACTGCGTGAATATGAGGTGGCACCAAAACGGAACCACAAGAAGAAAAGGAGGAAACCAAAAACTTTCAGAGGTGGGTGACTGAGATAATGAAACTGTTCCTGGATAGAAATAATTCATTTTGGGCCACTTTTACTGACCATTTTATATTTTAAACAACACAATCTGTTTTTAAAAGCATCAAAGGATATATGCTCTTATGAAAGCTGTCCATTAATAAAAGTTTTTGTACACTTGTTATAATGAGTAGTTTGTTCATTATAATGTTACCATCAGCCTGTTGATGGAAAAGACAGAAACATATATTGAAAGAAATTCTGAACAGAGAGGTACATCACTGGTATTTATCATACAAGTGATGTACCTCTCCCCATAGTTCCCTCAATTGTATAAGCAAAGAAGGAGAGGAGCTACTTCCTCCTTATTCTACAGCTAGTTCATGGGGCTCTTTCTGCACAAGTTGGAGAAGGGTCAACTTCTAGAAACATCATTGTTTCATTTGAGTTTTCACATCCACTTCTGGGTTGTACTGAGGCAGCTCAAAAGTGTGTTGGATAGGAATGGTACTGCAACAGTAATGATTTGCCGAAAGTATTCCTTTAAATGTGTTGCCAAAGGCATTCATAGCTGGAATCACTGGGTTGCAAACAAGTCACCACCAAAAGTGTGAATGTTGCAATTAAATGGCTGACCTCCTTTCTCCACCAGCGGTCTCAGCGTGTGAGGAGGGGTGGAGTGGTCTCCGAGGGCTCCACATTAGCGTGTGGAGGCCCACAGGGGGCCATTCTTTCCCCTCTATTATTTAACATCTACATGCAGCCGCTTGCACAGCTGGTGCGGAGTTATGGGCTTGAGTGTCATCAGTACGCTGATGACACCCAGCTCATTCTGAGGATGGAGGACAGGTCTGGACCCGTCCCCAATAATTTCCAGCGCTGCCTCGAAGCCGTTACTGGATGGCTGCGAGCCAGTAGGTTGAGGGTGAATCCGGCGAAGACGGAGATCTTGTGGCCGGGTCACCCGGGTGGTGGGGATGTCCAGCTTCCGACCCTGGACGGTGCGGCGTTATGCCCATCGTCTTCCGTGAAGAGCTTGGGGGTCCACTTGGACTCCCAGCTGGCCATGGAGACTCAGGTCTCTGTGGTCAGCAAGATCGCCTTCTTTCATCTCCGACAGGCAAGGAGGCTGGCCCCCTACCTGTCCAGGTCCGACCTGGCCACGGTGATCCAAGCCACGGTCATCTCGAGGCTAGATTACTGTAACGCTCTTTACGTTGGCCTTCCTTTGTCGGTGATCCAGAAGCTCAAGCTGGTGCAGAACACTGCCGCCCGGCTCCTGTCTGGTTCCCCAGCAGGATGCCACATAACACCTATTTTGCAGGATCTGCACTGGCTGCCTATTGAGCACCGGATCACCTTCAAAGTGCTGGTTCTTACCTTTAAGGCCTTATACGGCCTGGGGCCAGCGTATCTGAGGGACCGTCTCACCCCATACTATCCTACGAGATCACTTCGCTCAGAGGATTCCAACCTGCTAGCCGTTCCCTCTGCTAAAGCGGCCAAAAGAACTGCCACCCGCCGAAGGGCCTTCTCGGTCATAGCGCCGATATTGTGGAATGCCCTTCCCACGAGCAATCCCAGACTTACTCCCGTTTAGGCGGGCATGTAAGACCCACCTCTTTCGGCTGGCTTTTCAGGTATAGGCCCACTGGGCCCCCCAAGCCATGCTAATATTGCTTGACCACTGTAACTACTCCAATGAGTTTTATTGTGTAGTTTTACTCTGTATTTTATATTGCATTTTAAACTATCTTTGTATATTGTATGTTGTTTTGCATTCTGGCTGTGAGCCGCCCCGAGCCTACTAGGGAGTGGCGGCATAGAAGCCGAGTAAATAAATAAAATAAATAAATAAATTATCATTGAATAGCCTTGCAGCTTCAAGGCTTGACTGCTCCCTGCCTGAGGGAATCTTTTGTTGGGAGGTGATTAGCTGGCCCCGATTATTTCTTGTCCTCAATTCCCCTGCTTTTTGAGTATTGTTCTTTAATTGCACCTTTTAACATTTGGTCCTTCTTTTGAAATAGACCCTTCCAGTGAGACTTCAGTAGGGGCTGAAGCATCAGAAGCTTTATCATCTAAAAGTGAAAAATCATCTGAGTCCCAAAAAGAACTAGAAGATCAAGGTGAGGCTAAGGTTGAAATGTGTGAGTATATATGTACATATGTGTGCGCACATACACACAAGAGACATGTGCTAAAGTATGCAAAGGGATATTACAGCAAAGAGTAACTGAAAGATGTTTGTAGCACAGACTGAGGTTATTATTTTATTTTATTTTTATACCTCTCCTGGAGAGGAATCCAAGGTGGTTCATTTAAAAAAATCAATAAAGTTTGCCAATAATTCAATTAAAATTATTACATTCAAACTGTACACAATTATGTTAGAAGCATCCAAAAGTTTTTAATAATGATGAAGCAGAACCAGTTTGCAAAAGCATATACTAATGTTTTTCTTTCAGCTAGTATGAAAGGTATCGCAATATACTTTTGTGAACTGATACATGCTAACATGGCTATAACTGTGAACACATGTGTTAAAGTTTATGGCATCTGAAATGGCCAGGCCTACCTCTCCAGCTCAGTTGAATAATGGGGGTGGGGGGTTCACATTGTTGTTGCTATTCAGGCATTAATTACTTGGCGCATATAAGATTTTCCTCTCCCTCCCAGATACTCCCAGTGTATCCCTGCCAGATGCCTTGTTCACTGCCTGTAAGGCAGGAGATCTAGGAGCACTGCAACATCATCTGGGAATAACTGACAGCACAAAAGAGGAACGAGATGCATGTAATGGTTCAGCCTCACAACAATTGCTCAACACACCCCTAGATGAGAGTGGCTGGACTCTTTTGCATGTGGCTGCGGCAGCAGGAAGGAGTGCAGTTGTGCGGCTGCTGTTGAAGATTGGAGCTGACCCTGCCCTCAGGTAAAGGCTACTTAAGAGCGACTTTCTGCTCTGTAACCTTCAGGCAGGGCTTTTGATTCACACTTGCTTTCTGTATGGAGCCAGTATTTCTGTCCTGCATTTGGTTAGCAGCTGCTCTTGGGAGACCATAGTACCTGTATCAGCGGACACACGATTCACAGTATAATCTGAGTCCAGGTCCTACAGCAATATTAGAAATTATTAGGACTCAGAAGCCAGATTGCTTTGTCAAAGACACTTAGGAATATAGAAAGCTATGCAACTAGTCAGTCATAGGCTGGATTACTTCCAGGAACAAAAGTAAAACCTGTTGATCACCTGGATTGGCTTAGCTTCCTTTCCCTGGCATAGCCACATTGCTTCATCTATCAGCCACAAGTTAGCATCTGTAAGTGCTTCTAAAACCCCTGGATCCTCATTTATGTGGCACCATCACATTTCCCCTTGCAGGGACAAGCAAGAACAACCTCCATACTGTGTATCTGCAGATAAGCAAACTCGTGCTGAATTCCGCAGGTTCATGGGTGAACATCCTGAGAAATATGACTACCTCAGAGCTCAGGTGAGTGGGAATGGAGTCCTGAATGTCTGTGTCAATAAATGCTGTATTTTCTTACTAAATATTTATTCAGTTGATATTAATTATTAAGTAGATACCATTTTTACATCTGTATGGAAAGCAGCTTACAATTGGAATCAAGTGAGGAGAGAGAAAAAAAGGGCTAAACAAAATGCAGTCCTAGGGGTTCCGCTTTGTGGCCTCTAAATCCCTCACATACAACCTCATTTCATTAAAAAGAAACTCAGTGCAACTTTCAGGCAATTTTGTCAACTTATAATGCCCCCAAATGAATAAAAATATGCAAAAAGTTAAGCCACAAACACCCCAGAGTCCTACAATACTCCAAAAATGGGTTTCTCCTACAACTGTTTTCAAAATGGCAACTGGAAGAGTAGCATCTTCACCATTTTCACAGTGGCTGCAGGAAAAATTGGCAGCCTTGAGTCCTGGGGCAGGGGAAGACTGGCTCCCAGCCCTCACTTAGTTGCCCATTTGCATAGGACGTGTGTACCTGGTAGAAGTGTGTACCTGGCATTTCCAAGACAAGTAGGTGACTTGAGAGTTCCTTTTCAGGAATGTTCAGGTCATATTATCCTGGAACTTTCTCTTGTTGCCTTTGATCTCCATTTCAAGTCTCACCACAGGTACCTGGACCCTTAACAGCTGAAATGGAAGCCAGACAAGCCGAACGCCGACGCACCCAAAAGGCACAGCGCAAGCAGCGTGACAAGGAGGAACGTGAGGCACTACATGCGCAGAAGCAAGAAGAGGATGAGAAAAGGCGTTTTGCCCTCCTGAGTGACCGTGAAAAGGTGAGGATCTTGCAAATCTAAAATGAGATAGGGAACTTGATAGAGGCTGTCACCAGTGGGAGCATTACATTACACAGGGAACATAGAAGAAGGCCGTCTCTGCTGTGGTGCCACATCTATGGGATGTCTTCCCTTTGAAGGCCCAATTAGCACCAGTGCTAGTTTCTTTTAGATGTTAAGTTAAATCAGAGCTTTTTATTAAAGCATTTGGTAGCCTAAGCTTGTTTTCTTTTTCAAGTGTACATGTGCATAGTTTCCACTGTTTTAGCCCTTTCTGCTTTTTAACAAATTTTAATGAATTGTTTAGCTTTGGCCCGTTCTAAATGTCAAGCAGCTCAAGTGGATAATGTATTCACTTTGACATATCAGAAGATTCCTTTCACATAATTTGACCCACCTCTGGGATATTGCTACGCAATCATCGGCCCAAAGTAACTTACCAAAACCTCTTAGGCTTACTTTAACCAGAGATCTATAGAAAGAAATCAATCTCCTTTTCCATATTGACTCTGCTAGCTAGTTGTTTCCCTTTCCTAATGGCATGTTTGTTTGTTTTTCTTTTAGCGAGCCCTGGCGGCTGAGAGGAGACTTGCTTCTCAGTTAAAAGACTCCAGTGTATCTTTGACCAATACCCGGTATGTTAGGATATGGTACCTCCTTTTGGTGTGTCCTTTAGCTAAGTCTATATTATGTTGTTTCTTTTGTATTTTCAGACGTTGCTGGCTTTGTGGGGAGTCGCTCCTGGGACTTACTCCTTTTCATTACCTTGACTTTTCCTTCTGTTCTACAAAATGTCTCCAAGCTCATCGTCAAGGGAAAGCTGCACCATCCTAACTATGGATTATTTTGCACAGGTGTGTCTATGTCTACAAGAATCTGAATGGAGATCTTGCTCTATGGTTATCTGCACTTATGTGATATAGGAAGATGTAGTGTTTTTAGAAGAGCCGTAGACATCGAGAAGGGGCAATTAGGCTGTCGTTGAGAAATGGTAACATTTTCCGAAGTTACCTTTCTCCATTTAAAGACAAGTTTGATGGGTCATGAAATAATAAATGAATGAAAATGTTGTATTTGGAATGAGCCTCATCTCCTATCTCAACAATGAATCAAAGCCGGGAAAATATTGCCAGCAGGGTTGAGGAGAAGCAGATATCTGATCAACTAATATTTCATTCCACAGAACGATGGCTGCACAACACGAATCTCCTTGCCATGTTCAATCTGTGAGTTTATGGACTGTTGCTTCAGAAGGTGTGAAAGATGGTTAAAGGGCCATAATAAAACCCTTGTCCTTAATGTGCAATGTTCTATTGGTGGATAAAGGTGCTTCTGTCTCGTTTTTATGTGTCCTACACACCTACAGTAAACCCATATTATATGTCTTTCCATTTCCTGCTTAGCTTCCAACAAAATTGTGAGGCTTTTGTTCCCCCTTCATTTTCTGTTCATGACCCGTAACTCTGTTGTGAATTACAGCCAAACCAGATTTGTCTCTGTTTATTTTGGAGGCAATTTTATAAAATACGGAATTTAGACATCAAGCTTTTGTTCATGCTGAAAACCTCTTTGTAACATCAGGTGTGAACAATAGTTATGTTATTCTTTCTCTGCATAACGTATAGTTCCCTTAAGCAGTTCTTGTCTTAAATCACTACTGAACATAAAGAAACAAAGCCTTTATCTGAAGAGTTCTCTGTATTTGTTTGATTCCATGGCAGCTTTAGGGTAAGAGTTTCTCTTTTTTAATTTTTTTGAGCCAGATTTTAGCAACTTTTATTTGGTTCTTGTGGTTGGAGGTCTGGGTACCATTGAGAAGAGGTCGGTCAAGGAAGAGCAACCTGGGCTTCTCTGGAGCATTTTGCAGCTCCAGAACTACAACAGTGTTGATAGTCGAAGAACTGAGGAGGGAACCGGGCACAAAGAGAGTTTGCTGAGGTCCACGGGCTGGCCAGAACCGCCCCAGATTAAAGCCGTTAATCCAAATCTGGCCCTGGGTGAAAAAAGAAAAACAATATTAGGAATTTTGTAAGACAACATTTCTGTTAACTAGCATATTTTACCCAACGTAAGGCACCATCAAATGTAAGCTTCAATTTTAGGGGGACACACTATTTTCTTAGAATTTCTTTTAGAATTTCCTCTGCTTGCAAAATACCTTTTTTGTTTCTTTGTTTCAGTATGGCTTTGTAGTGCAACCTTTCCTGTGGAGTGAGGAGGGAGTGTAAAAAGACCCGCAAGTCATCTGTCTGCATGAATCTATAAAGTAATAAGTCTGTGGGCTTGTTGGGGAGACACCGGAAGCAGAAAGTGGTGTTTAGCAAAAATATCAGTAAACAGCCATCTAACTGGGGCTCAGAACAAAATGTTAAAGATGTGGCAGTGCTATTTGGGACTGGGGCACTTCCTCCTCCCACTTGGAAGATAGTTTTGCAGGAATTTTTTTTTTTAAGGCAAGTTCGTCTTCATTGTTTTTGTTCTGGTAACAGGTGGTAAAGCTCTCTCAGAATTTGTTTCAAGTTTTCCGGTTTCGATGTTGTGGGACTGTTTCTTCCAGTTAGTGTGTTTGGTAGATATGACTGGAACATTTTCCCCAAGGAATTTATCTGGGACTTAGAGGGGCAGTTTGTGATGACGGGAGTTGGCCCACTTTTTGGTATGTGATTTCTGATAAGAGGTCTTGTTCCAGTCTCCTCAAACACTCTGTTTATGAAAATTCCAAATTTATGATGCAGGAAAAATATAGTGAATTTAAGGTGCCGGTGAAATTAAATTGCATCCTGTTTTTGAAGCCCCTTAAATGGGTAAAAAAAGTAGAGTAAATAATCTACAATGCCAGGGGGAAAAGAAAATGCCCCAAAACATGTTTTCTTCTGTGATAAGTGTATTCTTTCGAAAATAGTTCCACTTTCTAGAGATAAATGGTCTTGGGGTACATTCCTGTCCATGCTCTTCGAGCATAACCTGTTGAGTACAGATAATACATCTGATAAGGAAAGAATTCATCATTTACTTGGAGACTTTCCCCTTCAGTCCTCTGCTCTTTGATTATCTCATGTCAATGTGGTGTAAGATCTGCAGTTTGCTCAACAGGGACATCCCTCTCTTCAAAACTAGAGATGAAGGGGATGCTAAGAACCTGGGGAATAAGTATGGCTGCCAGATGGAAAATAAGACTTAGTTATATTGGCTATCTGAAATATTATGCAGTACCTTGTTCCAACCTGGGAACTTCACAAAGGTGTCCTGTGCGATGCCAAGTGTTGTGAAGAATCCAGTGTAGAAAGCAGGCCCTGTCCCTTTGCTGACTGGGGCCACGGGGGGCCATGAATGAGATATGGTTTTGTCAATGCCGAGGGGGTAGATAAGCCAGTCAGTGACTATGTTGGAGCCCAGTGTGAGATTCTTGACCAGACCCTGGACAGGAAGGTAAGGGAGAAGAGGGCAGTCAGCTGCAACCTGGAATGGGGCAGTTATTGTTCAGTTATGGTTACTGTATATACTCATGTATAAATCTAGAAATGTTAATCAAAATGTGACCCCAAATCCTGGGCCAAGTATCAATGAATCAATGTAAATACTGTACTTTAACTCTTATTTTTTAAAGGAACAATTCCACTCTCTTGAGTAGAATGCCAAAAGGCAAGAGCTTAGTCTGTTCTGGGAGAAACCAATTTTCCTACGCACCCTACTTTAAGGGTCTCGTCCTTTCCGAGTTAGAAAAGATAAAAAACAAAGCTACACAAAGTGCCTACGGCTTTCTTTGGAGATTTATCTGCACTACAGAATTAAAGCAGTTTGACCACACTTCAGCTGCCATGGGTAAGTGCTAGGTCTAATCTTCTCTGCCAAAGAACGGTGGTGCTCGCCAAATTACAATTCTCAGGATTCCACAACATTCAGCCATGTTAGTTAAAGAGGAGTTGAACTGCATTCATTCTACAGTGTAGATGCATCCTTATTAAAACAAAGAATTCAAAGCACAAAGCTGGCAAAGGGCCCTTTCAAGATGTACCTTGAAGTCACTCTCATTGGTTCCAAAGTTGATACGGCCCATGCTCTCCACCAGCAGATCCAAAGTGTCCCCTAACTGGCCAGATATATTGATACCATTTACTTTATTCCGTTCCAGTGTCCCTTTATACACCTGATGTAATAAAGGAAGAAATAGCTTCAGAAGGTGTTTTAGTTAAGGAGTCATTCATTCTTCTGCAGCCTGGGAGATGTGCCAGTCTGCAGTCAGCTTCAGTGAAGGCTCAGCTTCCCTGTCTACAAGGAAGATTCCAACTTTCCCTCTTACTCCGTTGAGCAGAATGTAGGCAAGATCATGGATTCCATCCTCAGGGGCACTGAGCACAACTGGCTCCTGGATGTCACGTGGGAGAAATGTCCGATACAGCATGAAGCCACTGGGCTGGAATACAGAATAGAAACCACTTCATGGAAAGGAATCTAGGTGATAACAAGAGAAGTCAAAGGCCATTAGGCTTTCTCAGCACTTCTCATGGAAATATCTACAGATTCCTGTTCCCCTTCTTACCTGCTTGAGGGCCTCAAAGGAGGCTGGGAAGGAGGAATAGAATGGCAGGGATGGTGAAAGAAGGCCTAGAATATCCAACAGGGCCACACGCTATAGAAGAAAAAGATATATATGTGTTGTCGACTTTCATGGACAATCACTGGGTTGCTGCAAGTTTTCCGGGCTGTATGGCCAGGTTCCAGAAGAATTCCTGACATTTCGCCCACATCTATGGCAGGCTCCTCAGAGGTTGAGGGGTCTGTTGGAAACTAGGCAAGTGAAGTTTATAGATCTGGAATGCCCCGGGTGGAAAAAACAATTCTTGTCTGCTTGAGGCAAGAGTGAATGTTGCAATTGGCCATCTTGATTAGCATTAAATGGCCTTGCAGCTTCAAAGCCTGGCAGATTGCTGCCCGGGAGAATCCTTTGTTTGGAGGTGTTAGCTGGCCCTGATTGATTTTTGTCTGGAATTCCCCTGCTTTTTGAGTGTTGTTCAAAGTAGCCAATTGCAACATTCGCACTTGCCTCAAACAGAGAAGAGTTCTTTCTCCCACCCTGGTCATTCCACAGATATATAAACCCCACTTACCTAGTTTTCGACAGACCTCACAACCTCTGAGGACGCCTGCCATAGATGTAGGCAAAACATCAGGAGAGAATGCTTCTGGAGCATGGCCATACAGCCTGGAAAACTGACAGGAACCCAGCTATTATATATCCTGCTTTTTAAATAACTTTTTCCAAAGTGGTTTGCATATCTGAAATTAAGCATACAGACACACAATAAAGTCAGAAAACACAGTGATAAAATGATTTAATTTTTTAAAATCTAAAAATGAAAAAAGGAGTCTTAACAACAGTCCTCAGGGAGCACTCAAATCTCCATACTGGTTATACAATTGTTTAAAAAGTCCCAATGGAAAGTATTTCATATACCATAGGTACTTAGGTACAGCAGGAGGGAGGCAGGGCCAGTCAAAGGCATTAATTTATGACGGAATATTTTCCAGCTCTGACTCACTTGTGGTAAGGATACATATCCATATGCAAACTTCGGGGTAGGGGATGGCATTGGTCCTGCAGGAAGCACCTGAAACTGTTTTTCAAACAACAGATATTAAGGGGGACGACTGTACTTTGCAGGTGAGGATAATACCTGGATTATGGTTTCATTTTTCTCCCATGGGTGGTACTCAAAGCAGCATAAAGTGGATTAAAACAAATTTACAAAAATAGACATTCAGCAAGATAGAATAAAACAACTGACACAAATACCCAATTACCTAAATCATAATCAATAAATTAATAACTTACAACATATACCATTAAAAATTCTCTAACCTCAGGCAACGGAGGTTATTTGAGGTTATTTAATAAACCAATTACCTTTTTGATCTAACCTACCTTAAAATAAAATGGGTTGGGGCAAACCCTGTAAATCACTCCTATCTCCTTGGTAGAGTAAACAATTAAAATTAGTGCACCTCATGCTGTCCTGTTTTAAGAGAACACTGACCGGTATCCAAACAATATAAGCCTGGGATGACAGTGCAGTGCTATTAAAACATATACACACCTTTTTGCTCTTCCCTCACATATCACTCTCCAAGCCAGCTGGACACTATGTAATGTGTACACAATTTGAATTAGAAGAGACAGTGGATAAGCTATAGATTGGGGCAGCTGCCAGAATGATTTGTCACCCACCAACTAGTTTGCCACTATGCTTCCCAATTAGCTACCTGAAACTGGTGACTTTATGCTGAGACCATGCAATAGCATGAGTCCATGTCCTGAACTAGTACACATTATATTGCTCCATTCCCAACAACTGAATTGAGGTGTAGGTTCTAATTTTTACAACTAGTACAGTATGTTATGGAACTGAGTCCAGTGTAGATTTAACCCTTTTAAGTCATATCCTAACTGCATTGGAATACACAATTTGATATTACTGCAGGTTTAGTGATAAATAGCTCCTTTTTTCAATAAGGTTTTGTACTATGTTCCAGTTGGTGGACTGCTACCTTGCCAATGACTGTCCGAATAGCGTACAGCTTGTCAGTCGGGTCTCCAGCTTCTGAGAGAGGTGCATCATAATCATAACTAGTAGTGATGGGATTGTAGATGCCATTGTTGTAATCAGCACCTGTACAGAAAAGAAAATGAACACAAGGCAGCCTCCTAGACCTTTTACCACCCCTGAAATCTGGATGAAATTCTCTGATCAGAAGTGAGGCCTCCCTAATGGCAGCAGCCCAAAGGAGCCAAAACTCACCACTCCAGTAACCGAAGTTGGTACCACCCTGGAACATATACCTGTAAGAAAGTCAGATATTGCAATAAAAATCCTCCTCCCATCAAAATAATGAAGCAGTGATGGATAGGAGAACAAAATATAAATTGGGAAAGGAACCCATGCTTAGCAATGGGTGTTTGTGTGCATGAAACTTCAATCAATCATTCAAATAGCTAAAGATAATCTGAGATGTCTTGATTTATGCACATAGTTCCTAAGGGCAACTTGAGAATTGTAGTGAACAAGGTGAAGCAAAGAGGCACAGCTTCTATCCTCGAAGGGGTCCCTGCTTTTGATTCAAGTAATCCGACCTACTGCTTCTATCCCACAGCCCACACTCCCCTATGGTCTCACGGTTACATGTTGACGTTGGCTCCCAACTCTAGCATCTTCTCTAGGCCACGGGCCACCACCTCAGCACTTTTTGTAGAATGTAGGTCACCCCAATAATCCAGCCAGCCTGTGTAGTACTCTGAATTCACCTGGGAGGAAAGGAGAATTTGGACATTAATGGAGAAGTAGCAGAAGTAGCTTCCAATGAAGCATCTAGAAATATCAATTTTGATCTGTTTCCTATATTGGAAGCTCCTTGAACATGATTAATATCTTGCACCTGCAATGGCCAGAGCAGATTGTATATTGTGAAAACTATTTTTATGTATGTAAAATATGTATCTGCTGGCTATTTTGTCTGATAAGGACCTCAGAAGCAGCTGCCAAAACGCAAGATTGCCCTAGATTGCTGCTTCTTAAATTAAGAAGCAGCAATCTAGCAGAAGTTTGGCGTCTTGAAACATTTGGCAATAGTAAAATTTTTCTAAGCTTTTGGCTTTTTAAAGAGATTTATATGAACCTGTTGCGCAGCATTTGCCATGGACTCTGCAGAAGATGCTTCAGCTGTACTTCACAAAAAGGAAAAACAACTTGTTTAGCAAGCCTTGCAAATACTGATTTGTTATCAGTAAATGTTTGATTTTTATACCTATTTTACATACCCAGAATCACATAAACATTTATAAGACCAAAAGGGGTCACAAGGGGAAAAAGTTTAAGAAGCCCTGCCCTCTGGCAACCTTGGTAAGGGATCTAGTCAGGGGATGCTGTGGTTTTTCAATTTCAATATGTTTTGATGGTTTTTAAACTTATTTTTTAAATGCTGTTTGTATTTAACTGTTTAAATGTTTGTATATTTTAAATTGGATTCCAATACTTTTATGTCAAGCCGCTTTGAGTCCCCTTTGGGGAGATAAAGTGAGGTATAAATAAATATAATAATAGTAATAATTGGCAAACATTCAGAGTGACTGGGAGGAGGGAACAAAATCATAGCTTAAAGAACTGGATTGCAAGCTTCATGGCCTCAGCACCAGATAAGTAACCTCTCACCAGTGGACCATTCGGCTCATGTATGCGCTGCTTCTCAAATGCCTCTGTCACATTGTCGTCTGTTAAAGGACAGATAATTGAACAAATCAAAACAAGATTCCTTCCTGGCTCCTGCCAGCCCCATCATTGTTCACTCAGCTTTAAACTACCTGGTCCAAAATCCACAGTTGTATAAAGGCCGTGCAGTGTCCCACATAACAGTTCAAACTCTTTGGTGCCATCAGTGGTGAAGAGCACAACTTTTTTGCCCAGGTAGGAACGAAAGACAGCCACCAGGTGGCGCAGATAGTCATAGTCACAGGCATAGTAGCTCCCATATTCATTCTCCACCTGCCTGGAGAACACAAGGTGTTAGAGAGTGGTGACGCAGAACATCTATTTAAAGTTTTTTTAAAATACACCTTTGTCCAGACTTCATCTGTCAAGCACTAAGAGCAACATGATGTAGTGGTTAGAATCCCTGCTCAGTCTTGAAACTCACTAGGCAGGGCCGTAGCCAGGATTTTGTTTCGGGGCTGAGTTTGGTCGGGGGGCTGAGACTGGGTGGAAGAGGATCTACCCTAGCAAACCTTTTGTATTGTTATCCCAATAACCCCATGAATGTGGGATATAATGAGCATGGTGATCAGATCATGATATAAATGCACATAACAGTTTAAATAATGTACCAGTAAGGCCTTCTCGCGGACCACCCTGAGAATTTCGGGGCTGAAGCCCCCTTAGCCCCCCCCCCTGGCTACATGCCTGTCACTAGGTGACCATGTGCAAGTCACCACTATAAGCCACAGAAGAAAGCCAAAGGAAACCCCTCTTAACAAATTTGCCACAAAATTCCATAATAGAGTCACCCTAAGTTGAAAATAACTTGGGAAAGAGGCGAATACTCAGGCCCTCCATGTGTCTGAAGGACTTTAGTTTTAACAATGCTCCTTATACTTGACTGAATGACAGATGTGAAGCAATGATTTAAGAATATGATTCCTACCTGGTGACCCCTGGTATCTTCCAAGCCTTCTCTACACACAATCAATGCTCTTCTACCATTTGTAATAGTGTTTCCTAGGGAATGTGGCTAAGGCCAAGGCTGAAGCATGCCCACCACTGTCATTTACAAGGCTACAATGAGGAAGTTGGGGCCTTGAAGCAGTTCACATATGACAGCTATTTTAGAAGTGGTGGCATAGAAATTAAATAGAGTAGTGACACAAAATTTTTGGTATGTGAACCCATTTTTAGCCCTGCAACTTCAGTGAACCAACTACTGGGAGTTTTTCAAGTTATACACAAAATGTTCATGGTAATGTCCTAGAAATGCTAGGAGGTTCAGGATGTGACCAGAGAAGATACTACTTTTTTTCCTTTTGACATTTGACTCCTAGGAAGTGAGACGCCTGGAGCAACTTCACCCATTGAACCTTTAAATATCCAGCCCAGGCCAATTCAATTACCCCTGTATTGTCACTACTATCATTCTCTAGGGAAAGCAGAAGCCACAAAGACAGTATATCACTAAAATCCAAAGTGCTCAGGTAGTGGCAGTGATATGCTACCTTGGTTTGCGCTGGACGCACCTGGACAGTGATGATGTTCCCTCCATTGATGTAGAGATGGGGCTTGATCTTAGGCAGCAGTACACTCAACCATTTGTCCACAGCTTGCAGGAAATCTGAGGGCAAAAATCAACTAACTTAGTCATAACAGGGGCTCCTCTCTGTAGTTTAAAACAAAATGATAGGACAGTTGTTGGAGATTGCAAAATTGGAAAGGAACTTTTGGCCCATTTGCAGTACTCATAGGGGTTTACGTTTAAGTCACCTTCAAGTTTGAGTCATCTTCGGGTTTGAGAAAGGTAGGGTAGAAATATCGTAAATAAATAAATACGTTTATAGAAGAGATGTGAAAGTTGGGAAGCCCAGACAACCAGCTTTCTAAAAGCTTGCTGTAAACAAAACAAAATTGCAGTAAAGATACTAGAACTGCAGTCCAGCAGCTTCCCAAGTACTGTTGGACTGCAACTGCCATAATCCCCGATTACTAACTTTGCTGGTGGGGCTGATGGGAGTTCTGAATTCCAAAAATATCTGAAGAGCCATGGGTTCTCCAGTTTCATGGAAACTGCTACTGAAATCCAGGGGCAAGGCCTCTGCTCTGAGATGTTCCATCTTACCTGGATCAGATGTGCGCAGGGTAATATTTGGCTTTGCCAAGAGCCAGGATGGAAGGCCACCCTAGGAAAGAAGGAGAACTAAGAAACCAGTATTGCAAATAAAATTCTGAGTGTATATGTGCCAATAATTAAGAAATAGTAGATCTACAAAAGCATATTTGAAATTTGCATACAGGTAGTTACTGAAGCATTATAACAAATGGCAGAATCCACAAAAACATGTTAAGTAATCTTGTGCACAGGGCTACCAATTCAGTTTGGAGACCAATACAGTGATTTAAATATCATCCCAATTTGCGTAGGATCAGTCCAGACCCTAATCTAAATCAAGATCTAAGAATTTAGATAGGGAGTTCTTTTCCCATTGGAAAACCAAAAATTATGTTAAAATATACATTTCTGCAAACATCCAATGGTAATTCAACTAAGAGATAGTATAGCCAGGAATCGAATGAAGTAGGCTCAATCCATAAAAACATGCTACAAACTTCTTTCCTTCAGTACTCTCAAAGGTGCCTTTTGCATACTGCAACAGACTAACACAACTGTGCCTTTAAATAAATTTGCATAAAGATGAAAACACGGGACACTCTAAAGAGGGAATTAAACTTCCCTGTTGTAAAAGCTATTGTGTACTGTTATGTCTTGGCAATTTGTTCCATATTGCTTTTGTGTTGGCATTGCCCATCAGTAAGCTACACCTGTTTGTGCTGTATTGGATTTTCCTGCATCTCCTGAAGACATTAAGTGAAATGGGAAACTTCCCTCTCATAACTTCATACTCTCCCCATCCCTTCCAGAGCTGCTAACCTAATCCTCTTGCAGGGGCAAAGAGACTGAGAATTTCTGCTGACACCACTCTTTCTTCCTGCCTTACAAGTCTGTCCCACTGTCTGGCTTTTCTTTACTTCTGCCCCAAGCAAGACTGCTTGGTGGTGTTTCTTAAGGTGGGTAGCAATCTCATTATCATTTACCCTAGTGCCCACAGTGATGCCATAGAAAAACATTGGGATCCTCTCCTTTCTCAATATAGTTACAAAGATTTGCTTTTTTTTCTTCTTTTTTTTTTTGCTGTAACTTAAGTTGCCTGCTTCCATTGAACACTAACGTAAAAACAACTACTAGAGACAATGGGCACATGAAGAATAAGTGTTACTATCTAAAACAAATGAAAATTTCAAAAGAAAATTTAAAAAGACTCGGCAAGACCAAAAACTCTTCACCCATCACAACAGGCTTTTCATGGCCTGTTATTAATAGAAAATGAAGAATCGGGGGGGAATGATTACATAATAATTTTGATGCCCATGTGTAATCCCTCTGCATAAAATTTCTAACTGAGGAGTGTTAGTGAGATTCATGCCTCTCAGTATACTCAATGTTATCAGAGCTCCCACTCTCCTCATTACATTTCCACATCTTCCTTATATGGCACACATATATGTCACCTTCCATAAAAACATTCTCTCAATTCATTTATGAGGTTCAGATCTATGGGTAAGTTTGAAGTGCTTTGGACTTTTTCACTTTGGAAATGAATTTGGCTAATCCAGTAAACTAAAATAGTCCAATGACTAATAAACACAAATAACAGAAGTCCTGTGCAGAGGAGATTCATGAAAGAGTAGCAATAATTGTTGTGAAAAGTTTATAATGCAGGATTCAGATCCTGAAAATAGGTCTCCACCCATCTGAATCTTTTACAACACCCTTACCATCTCCCATTCAGCACAGATGTAGGGGCCAGGTCGCAAAATCACCAACAAGTCAAACTGGGCAACCAGATCCAGGAATCCCTCCAAGTTTCTGTCACCATCAAAATTATAGAGACCCGGTGATGGCTCATGGTAGTTCCAGGGTATATAGCTAAAGGAGTGAAAGTACACATTTATTTATTTATTTATTGGACTTCTTAGTCACCCTTTCCCACAGGCTCAGGGCGACTCACATACATAAGAACCACAAAACACAATAAAACAGTTAAAAAACAGTTTAAAACACAGTGGCAGATCCACCTATTACCGTAAAATTACAACATGTTAAAATATCAGTATTTAAACTACAATTACTACAATATACATGTTCTAGTGCCTATGGTCCAAACGCCTGAGTGCAGAGGAGGGTCTTACAGGCCCTGCGGAAAGACAACAAATCTGTCTGGGCTCGGATCGTGGAAGGAAGAGAATTTCACAAAACCGGCGCAACGGCACGGAATGCCGTCCTTCGTGTGGAACTCAGACAGATAGAATGGTGGCTAGGCACTACCAACAGATTCTGGATTTCGGAACGCAGTGGTCGCAGAGGGCTGTAATGGGAGAGGCGGTCCCTTAAGTACACTGGCCCCAGACCATTCAAGGCCTTGAAGGTCAGAACCAACACCTTGAAGGTGAGCCGGTGCTCTATTGGGAGCCAGTGCAGTCCGCGCAGCACAGGCGTGATGTGGCAGCGAGATGGAAGGCCTGCTACCAGCCTGGCTGCAGCAGCATTCTGCACCAGCTTAAGCTTCCAGATCATCGACAAGGGAAGGCCGATGTAGAGGGCATTACAGTAGTCCAATCTTGAGATGACCATGGCTTGGACCACTGTGGCTAGGTCATGACGGGACAGATAGGGAGCCAGCCTCCTCGCCTGTCGGAGGTGGTAGAAGGCCATTCCGCTGACAATGGAGATATGTTTCTCCATTGACAGCTTGGAGTCAAAAGTGACTCCCAAGCTTTTAACAGATGGAGACAGGCGAAGTGTCGCCCCGTCCAGGGTCGGAAGCTGGATCTCTCCCGTACCCGGACGACCCAGCCACAGGATCTCCGTCTTAGCCAGATTCACCTTCAACCTACTGGCTCACAGCCATCCAGTGATGGCTTCAAGACAACGATGGAAATTATCGGGTACAGAGTCAGGCTGGCCTTCCATCCCCAGAATGAGCTGGGTGTCATCCGCGTATTGGTGACACTCCAGACTGAAGTTGCGTGCCAACCGAGCAAGTGGTCGGATGCATATGTTAAATAACAAAGGGGAGAGAATTGCCCCCTGGGGCACCCCACAGGGAAGTGGGATGCCCCCGGAGACAACCTCGCCCCTTCTCGCTGAGACCGGTTCCGGAGGAAGGAGGACAGCCAATTAAGAACTGTCCCCCTCCAGCCCCGGCCAGTTGATGGGTCAAGAGATCATGATCGACAGTATCGAACGCTGCCGTGAGGTCCAATAACACGAGCAGCGCCGATCCACCCTGATCTAGTTGGCGATGCAGCTTGTCTGTGATGGCGACCAGCACCGTCTCCGTCCCATGACCTGAACGGAAGCTGGACTGGAAGGGGTCAAGCCAAGTTGCATCATCTAGGTAGGACTGCAGCTGCTCCATTGCTGCCCTTTCAACCACCTTGCCCAGATACGATAAATTCGACACTGGGCGGTAGTTGGGACTGACGGATCTAAATTTGGATTCTTCAGCAATGGAGTGTTTCCCCCTGGAAACACTCCTTGCTCAAGGGAGCTGTTCACTAACTTCAACAGGGGGTCACGTAACCCCTCCAGGCTAGCTTTCACCAGCCAGGAGGGGCACGGATCGAGGGAGCAAGTGGTCGGTCTAGCTGCAGTATCCTATCAACAGCTTCTGCGTCCAGTGGCCGAAACCGGTTGAAGGTGGGCCCGGCAAGAGGCCATGGAGTCTCAAGTTCACTAACTGTATCAAGAGTACGGGGAAGGTCCCGGCAGAGGGCCGAAATCTTGTCCGCAAAATAGCTCTGAAAAACCTCGGCGGAGAGGGCCTGATCAGTATTATTTGGGATGGTAGGGACTATTGTAAGAGACCTAATGACTTTGAACAATTGGGCCGGGCGTGAGCTGGCGGACGCTATCAAGGTTGCATAGTATGAATTTTTCGCAGCCTTGACAGCACACTTGACAAGCTTCCATAACAAGGCTGATAGGCTGATTGCGTACCTTCATCACGGAGTTTCCTCCACTTGCCCTCTAGCCGTCTCTTTTCCTGTTTCATCGATCTTAGCTCCTTGGTAAACCAAGGAGACCGATTACAATGAGGTCGGAGAGGGCATCTAGGGGCAATCTCATCGAGAGCATTGGCTAGACTACAATTCCAGGTGTTAACTTGCTCATCGATTGAGACGCTGACAGACTCCAGATCCCTCAGAGCATTCAGGAACTTAGTTGGTTCCATGAGTCTCCTCGGGTGAACCCAAATTCGTTCTGCGCCCTTGCAGGGCGGAGAAGCCTGCTCAATTCGGATCCTCAGGGCACAGTGATCCGACCATGGCACATTTCAATCTGGAACATACACAGAAAGTCTGGGACATAAAGAATATTCCTTGAGAAATATCTATGGATACACAAGGCAGGAGTCGGTTTGTTCCTTAACAACCTGGGGTTTGTTTTGTTTGTCTGAAATCTTTCATTCCTCGTTCTCAGACCAATATGTCAATTAGGGTAGTGTGGTACAGGACCCATGTATTTGTCCCTCCAGCTTTAAAGTGAGGATCAAGACCAAAATTGATTTCCACAATCATCAAGTAAAGAGAAATAGTAACATGCAGACTTTTTTCTGTAGGAGACAGGCCTGTGTAGGACTTGTATCCTGCTGTATTTGGGCACCAGTTTAGAGTGTTCTACATCTTGGTGATATCATGTGATACATATAAAGATTTCTGTTACTTTAGGCAGCTTCGTTCTTTCTGATCTTGAGCACCAGGTGCTGAAGAATCTAGCTTTTCTAATGTGTAAGCCCACTATCAGAAGGCCAGAGCCTTTATGGGTAGCCTTCAGTCTCCAGGCTGTACTGCACCAAATAATGTTCCAACAAAGCCCCATTTCCACTTCCAGTCACTTACATCTGCACAGCATTAAGACCACTCATGTACATCTTGAGAAGCCGATCCTTCCAATAGGCAGGTGGGATACGGAAGTAATGGATACTGCCTGAGATATAGCGAAACTTAACACCATCCTTGAGGAAGCTGTTACCTGTGTAATCAATGCTGAAGGAAGGGGCTGCTGCTGAGGGCTGGCATCCAGGATGAGAGGGAAAAGACAACAACAATTATCTTAATACAGAACTGCAACCTGCTGCCACATCTCTAGCTAAAAGGACCTGATAGGCCCCAATACTCATCTTCTGTCCCAGTGTAAATGTATGTCACCTTCCTCAGAATCAATAGCAAGATTGATATTTGATTTTTCTTTTGGGAATATCACTGTAACAAGGATAATTTCCAGAGAAGTCTTGAGGATTCATGTGACGTTTACTACACTCGTAATGTGTCACTGTAGGCACAGAATACAATCCAGAAGTCATGTATGTAGTCATATGGTGTATCTTAAAAGTGTCTGTCACCACCTGTTAGTTTTCTCCTGTCCCACTTCAAACTCTGCAAGTCAAAACCTAATGTCCCACTCAATATTTGTTCCTCAGGTCCAGGTGAGGAGCAAAGAGCCAAGGCATATCCCATATATAGTTAAATGATTCAACTGGGATTCATTTGTTGAATCTTATCAGATTTCACGAGCATACATTAACATATGCACAGATGAATTTTCTTGTTCTGTCCCAAAACTGCTTATGCTATAGATCAAGCATGGGCTAACTTCGGCCCTCTGGGTGTTTTGGACTTCAACTCCCACAATTCCTAACGGTGTTAGGAATTGTGTCCCAAACACCTGGAGGACCCAAGTTTGCCCATGCCTGCTATAGATGGTTCTTCATTGTTGCCTCAGTGTCTGGATACACAGGGTTGCACACCCCCTGAAGGTACAGGTCCGCAGCTTGGGTGTCCTCCTAGACTCATCACTAACGCTTGAAGCCCAGGCGTCGGCGGTGGCTGGGAGGGACTTCACACAACTAAAACTCGTGCACCAGCTGTGACCATATCTCGTGAAGTCAACTCTGGCCACGGTGGTCCACGCAATAGTCACCTCCAGATTGGATTACTGCAATGCACTCTACGTGGGGCTGCCCTTGAAGACAGCTCGGAAGTTTCAATTGGTTCAACGGGCGGCAGCCAGATTACTAACTGGAGCAATTTACAGGGAGCAGTCAACGTCCCTGTTTAAGGGGCTCCATTGGCTGCCGTACATCTTCTGGTCCCAATTCAAGGTGCAGGTTCTTACCTACAAAGCCCTGAACGGTTTGGGACCCGCCTACCTGCGTGACCGCATTTCTGTTTATGAACCCACACAATCTCTTCATTCATCTGAAGAGGCCCTGCTCTCACTCCTGCCTACTTCACAGGCGTGATTGGTGGGGACGAGGGAGGGCCTTCTCCATGGTGGCTCCCCAACTCTGGAACTCACTCCCCAAGGATATCTGACAATCCCCCACATTGGCAGTCTTTAGGAGGAGCCTGAAAACGTGGCTGTTCCAGTGTGCCTTCCCTGAATAAAGGAAACAATGCCCTGCTCTGACCAATTCCCTACAAAATGTCCTCAGAAGCACTTTATCTACCCGTTGGATTGATCTCCCTACAGTCTCTATAACCCCCATGTCTAGACATACCCTACTCTGTTTTTTAAAAGTTTTAATTCATTACGTTTGGCCTTGCCATAGTGTTTTTAAATCTCTACTGTGTTGTTGCTTTATGTTTAGTTATATTATTTATATTGTTTTTTCTTGCATGTTTTGTTGATGCACTGTTGTATTTGTATTTGTACTTGATGGGCTTGGCGTCATGTAAGCTGCCCCGAGTCCCTTCGGGGAGATGGTGGCGGGGTATAAATAAAGTTATTATTATTCTCCCCCTTTCAGAATGAAGGAACAACTACTATGGGTGCATCACTGACTGTTCAATGCATTTTCAAACCAGCATTGAAGAAAGTGGTTTCACTATACAGAAAATCCTGGAACTTGACAGTGATTATACAAAACACCGTGTTAATTCGGGGCTTTCTTTTGTCAACTTCTCTGGATGTTTGCTATTTGGCTACCACAGTTTAAAGCTAGCTTCGAACTGCATTTGGTGCTTTGAAATTGTCAATGTGGATGAGGACTGTTTTACTGGTGCCAGAAACGTTTGATGTATGGCATGGCTAAAGTCCATTTGGGGGAACTTTCAGTTCTACAACACAGAAGTAGTCCCAAGAACAACAGGCAGAATAATAAGAGGGACAGATGAGAAAGAAGGGCTAGGGAAAAAGTTTATGTTTAACTACATGGAGAGTGGACGGGGTAGGGAGGCATCACAAGCAAGAGAATCTCTAACTGTCCCTTAGATGCAATGAGGCAGCTTTTAAGTACGGACAGTACCCTCCCGCTCTCCTCTGTCTCCCTTACCTGGAGCCACAGGCCCCTCAGCACCAGCACCAGCGCACACAGACAGAGCCCCATCTCTTTGGTTGTAACTTCAGCCTGGGCCAAGGAGCTGTGGGAATTCGTCACATGACCAGCTAGTAGGCTGGCCCTGGTGCTTCCTCCAAAGTCTGAGGACGCTGTCTGTAAGAGGAAGTAAGAGGAGATATATATATGTGTGTGTGTGTGTGTGTGTGTGTGTGTGTGTGTGTGAGATTTGGGGGAAAGGAAAGGACACAATCATAGTAAACCAGAGTAAGAAAGCACAATTCATGTTCTTTCTGAAATGAGAAAGGGGAGAATAAAGAATTAACCCAGAGCAAATGCTACAGAGCTTTGTGGAAAGAGATTGCAAGGCAGCAGAGCAGAATTGTCTTTGTGCTGCAGAGTTGTTAACCACAGAGGTGTGACATATTTTACTAAACAGAATGGGCTCATTGATTCAATCCAATCTTAGTCAGATTCTTTAAGGCTTTTCATTTTCCTTGATATTAAGCAATACTAGAGCAGTTTCCAGAGGTCTGCAATGAGGTGGATAACATTCAGTGATTAAACAGGATCCAAATGGAACATACCCATCTAATTAAGGAAAGTGAAAGGATCAATGATAGTATCTAATCTGATTCCCCTTAGATGCCCTTCTCTTAATACCATATATGCTATCACATTGCATTTAACCAAATAATCTCATTGTTTTGTTCAGAAGACTGTGACTGATGGAAAACCCACCTTCTTCCTGCCTACCAGCCCTGCCCCGCCCACAAACAATTAATCTGGTCTGTTTAGTAAATTGTGAAAACTCACTTCTAACATGAATCATTCTAATTTTTACTTCCCGCTGTTCAATTAAATTGCATTTTGATATGAAATCTGCCACAATTAATCAGTGATTTGATCTCCCACTCAGATAAGGTGGAAGATTGTGTTCTTTTAACCTCTTAGATACTCAAATGTCTTGGTACTAATATAATGGTATATATATATACTGGTACTATCTTTTCTTGGCTTTTCTTTGTGAACGAAGATTCAGGAAGGACTCATCCCACACTTTCTACAAGCGCGTTGATGATTCGGAGGATGGATGTGTCCTTCAAGCCTGTGCAATGGACCTTTCTGGTGGAGCGCAGCGTGCACAGAACTGGCCTCACTTTTTAAACCAAAGGTTCGTCTGCCGGGGCCTAGCAAGCTGGGACGGTGGCAGCGAGGTCCTCAGGTCGTAGGTTTGATTTGAGTTTCCTTCTTTAGATGGTTGACCTTACAATGTTAGACGAGCACCATCTGCCCTGGTCTGAAATTAGAGTTTTCTTTTTCTTAGGATGGTTGCCAAAAGGATAGAGAGCCCATCCTGTCATCCTTTGACACTCTTTGTCAGACCCTTCGGTTGTGACCTGTCTGGCATGGGAGGCCCTACCGGTGGCTATTATGCCACCGCCAGCATAGCTCACAACTTCATTAGGGTACGCAAGCCTCTCCCCCACAACAAGGGGGCGCCAATGGAGAGGAAATATATACGGTATATACGGTATATACTGGTACTAATAAACAAAGTACATGTTACTATCTAAAAGTATATAGACTTATCCTTGTTGCTTGTAACACTCCCTCCAAGGTTTTTAGGAATTACAATGCAACAGTTGTATCCACATGAGAAATGTTCCTGGACTTTGCAAGGATAATAGTGAACCATATTGAAATGAAGGACTTTTGACCCAAGAATGCAATAGAGTTGCACCAGAGGGCCTGGAAAAATGCTTAGAGAGGTACATTTTGTCAGAAATCTATATATATAAAAATCGAGTGGTCGTGGGTTGTCCGTTATGCACGGCCAAACTATACGCCCCACTAACACAAATTCCACGAAACACATTCCCCCAGACCACGAAGTACATACATAGCACAAAAAAACCCACCTCCCTACCTTGCAACCCCAAAAACAGCCCCCAAAACCCCCATTGCCTCCCGTTCTGCGCTGGCCGCGAGCGCTGGAAAGAGGGAGAATAATCGCGCAGGCACACTTTGACCCCCCTCCCAACCCCCCAACCCATCCCGTCACCCTCTCTCCCCACTCACCGGGACCTTCGCAGCCACACCGGCGGCGCCCTAACCGCCTCCTCACCATCCTCGCCCGTGCCCGCACATCCCCGGTCCCAGAGCAGCTCTGGGGCGCCGCACTACACTTCCCAGAAACCTCCGCATAAACCGGAAGTGGCCATGCGGGGCCTTCTGGGAAGTGTAGTTCGAAAGGCGGGACTTCCTGAAAGGGGCCTCACGCCACCCAGCACAGCCAAAAAGGGGCGGCCCGCGTACGACGCTGGCCATGCGCGGCAGGGCGGGAGGCAGGCCCGGAGATCAGCGATCCGCCCTCCGCCGTGTCCCAGCGGTTCCAGCGGCCGCGCCTGAAAGAAGGTAAGCTCCCGGGCTTACCTTGCTTCACGCGCGGCCACTACAACCGCGGGTGACACGGCGGAGGGCGGATTGCCGATCTCCGGGCCTGCCTCCCGCCCTGCCGCGCATGGCCAGCGTCGTACGTGGCCCGCCCCTTATTGGGAGCAGAGAGGGAATGAGAGAGACAGAGGAGGCCTGAGAGGGGGGAGAGTGAGACAGAGAGAGAGGGGGAGTGAGACAGAGAGAGACGGGGGAGAGAGAGGGGGGAGTGACGCAGAGAGAAAGAGGGGGGAAGAGAAGGGGGGAATCAGACAGCGAGAGAGAGGAGGGGAGAGAGAGGGGGGAGTGACGCAGAGAGAAAGAGGGGGGAAAAAGAGAAGGGGGGAATCAGACAGCGAGAGAGAGGAGGGGGAGAGAGAGGGGGAAGTGAAACAGAGAGAGGGGGAGGGGAGAGAGAAAAGGGGGGAATCAGACAGAGGGGGGGAAGTGTACACACACATACATACACATAAACACACACATACATACACATACATACACAGACACACAGACAGATACATACACACATACACATACATACACAGCCACACACACACAAACATACACACACACATACATACACATACACACACAAATACACACACACATACACATACATACACAAACACATATACATACACAGACACACACACATGCACACACATACATACACACACACCAACAGACACACACACATACAAACACACACACATACAGACACACAAACACACATACACATATATATACACACAAAACACATTGTCAAATCATTTCCAACCCTTACATACCCACAGTTCCACACATCTCCTAAATAGGGCACAGCAACGCGTGCCGGGTTCAGCTAGTTGATAAATAAAACTGTGGATTCTGGACCTGGACTTGAAGACTATTGACATACAAAACAGGAAATATTTCTTCATTGAAGCTAACTAAAAGCTTACATTTGGACAGCCTCAACCATAGTGTTGTACTAAACTTTAGAAAATACATTCTAATGAATCCCACTACAGATCCACACAACCTAAATAGTTATAGAATTATAGTCTATTCTGAATACAAGTATTGCTCCATCACTCCAGACTGGTTCCTGAAAATCCTTTTAACTAGAGGGTCTAGAAATGAAACTAGGGAGTTTATATGGGCAAAGCTGGGTCCCCATGAAAGGGCCCTATAATGTAGGGATTTCTAAAGATTCACTTTCTAAGATATATCCCTCAAAAAGATAATGGCACATCAAAATATAAAAAAGAAACATTGTAAATAAACGAGTTAGCTCCACAATAAAATTAAGGTAGCATATCTATATGTATGTATATAATAAAAGTCAAAGTATCTATATTTGATGTATTTTCCAAAATGGTTCCATATCCAGAGAGCCCCCTGAATCCCACCAACAATGGATCTGGACCAAACTTGGTACACAGATGCCCCATAACCAACATAAAATATTGGTGGTAGTGTTTGGGTGGGGGTGGGGTGTGTGTGTGGATTCAGGATGAAATGGGTTGCAGTCCACCCACATTCAGAGAATATTGTGACCCCCACCAATGATGTTTATTGACCAAACTTGGCACACATGCCCATCATAACCAACTTTAGCTACTGCTGGTGTTTGTGGGGTGGACCTAGGACAATTGGTCTCCCACAATCAAAGAACATTGTGAATCTCACAAAAATGGCTCTAGACCAAACTTGACATACACACCCATGCTGATCAACTTTAACTGATGGTGTTTAGGGGAGATTGACCTGGAATGATGGAGTGGTCATTTATGCATTTTCTAATGGGACCACTCATAAATTCTAAGAACTAGCATTACAAATTACTTAATCTGGTCATTGCCAGGCACCAAAGCGAATAAATAAATAGGTTTGAAATTCAGTTCTAGCACAATTAAAAAAATTAAATAGTTTTAAAATCAACACATGGATTTGTTAGTTTTTAAAACCAATTCCAATGTCCATATTATCATCATAGAATTAAAAACCTCAGGAAAACGTGATGCTCAAACAGACATTTTTTTAAAGACTGGATATAGTTTCATTTAAGTACTTGATACATGTAATTGCTACACTATAATTATGTTACAGTTTCACTGTTTAATTTTACATATTCATTCTCTTTGTTGCCCTTTAAAAATTAGTATTTTGATGCACACCCAAATTAGTTTTATCCAACCTTCTGCAACTTATCTGTGGCCTTGCACAGTCACTGTGCCCATTCAGCAACAGGAGCCCTTTGCTTCAGCCCAATGTGATCTCTGTGCAGCGTGCAGCATGCCAAGACCACACCATCGTTGGCATCACTGCATTCTGGGCCATCTCACAATAGGAAAGAATGTTCTGGACCTTGCCAGCCTCACTGTATGGTGTTGATTAAATATTGTCAAATTCTCAGCATAGAGGGGGTTTACTTGGTCAGTATTTGAATATCTCACCATTGTAATAATCATATTTGATAAGTGAAAATATTAGTATTAATCATCAGTTTCCATGACACTAGTCAACTTCTTTTTTTCTTTTGGTGTCTTTAGTGCTTGAATTTCAGAGGTGAAACCTGTCTCCAATTCCTGACACAGACAGAAAATAAATTGATGGCTCTAGTCTAGAGACTAACTGCATAGGGTTTTTTTTTGTAAGAATAAAATGGAAAGTGCAGCAAGACGATGTGCATATCAAGTTCCACGAGAGAAAGCAATGATGCTAATTGTTTTAAATACAATATGATTCTGAAGATGTATCCATAATGGCTTTGTGATTAACTTCACCTCCTCCTTTTGAACATAGTGCTTCTGTTCTGCTTCACTATGTCTAATGGTAAATTTTTGTATGGTTAATTCGTATTGTATTCTGTTTGTTATGTTAATCCTGTTTACTTATATTGTGTTTTGTTCTTCAATTACTGTAAACCGCTCCGAGCCCACGGGGAGTGGCGATTTAGAAATTTGAAGTATAAATAATAAATAAATGAGACTGAACGTGGATAGCTACTATGGTATCAGTCAGTTTTTGTGGCTGAGACTACATACCAAAGTGCCTTTGTTGTTATTGTGTGACTTCAAGTCACTTCTGGCTTATGACAATCCAATGTTGAGTCTCTTATGGGTTTTTCTGTGGCTGAAAGAGTGTGCCTCATATAAGATCATCCAAAGGGTTTCCATGGCCAAGAGGGGATTCAAACCGGGCGCCAGACTCATAATCCAGCACCCAAACTACAACATTGCACTAGCTGCCAAAGAGCATTTACTTGGAACTTTATTTTTTACTTCCGCCATGCCTGGGCCCAACAGATAAAAAGCCTTCATTCATCCTAACTGCCACAGATGTGGCCTCATAAGATGAGGAGACGGGATCTGCCGATCTGCCGTCTCTTATTTAATTTTGTATCAGTCATAGCATTGGAGTTGAGCATGGAACCCCCCCGGGGGGGGTGTTTCAAATTATATTAAATTGTTTAGTTCGGGCTGCGGCGGGGACAAGCCACAGCTAGAAAGGACCTTTTATTTGGCAATTTTCCTTTTTTGTGGATGATTGAGGGTCTGAAGGAGCCCTGCAGCAGCTACCAACATCCAGGAAACTTTCAGAACACTTTCCCCACTTGCTTAGTTGTATTGCTTTCTAACCTCAAATAAACGTGCACCAAAGTACGTTATCCTCTGTGTCTGTCTCCATGCATCTTCCTTGCCTCCTGAGTCTCTTTTTCTCCAGTCTTCACCTGCTGCAGCTGGCTACCTGGCCCTCATGGCCCTCAGAAATGGACTTATTCTCTCACTCTCCCCCACACTAACCAACCCCCTCATGTCCGCGAACCTCTTTGCCAACTCCTCCACCCCTGTGGGTGCCCCGGTTCCCTCGGTGGGAGTCCCCAGTATCCACGGACCCCTATTTTTTCCATCTAATGTGTACATTTTATATTTCTATGAATAAAAACATTTTTGAAGTATGAAACCACCGATCAAGACCTTCTGGTGACCATTTGCCAGCACCTCATGACCCAGGAAATCCCCTCCAGCCATTTTCATGGGCATCATCTTAATAAGAAAGGATTCAATCATCCATCATCTTCGGGCCAGTCCATCTCTACTGACCCTATAACTCCAGCTGTGCAGAGACAGCAATCCATGGTTTGGGCCACCTGTCTTTTGTGTACCTACTTGGACACGCAAAGAGACTCATCATCTGGCATGGCATCCGAACAATGACATTTTCTCTTTTCCCAGAACAGGATTACTAATCCCATCACCTTATACAATACTCCGCAGGAAACACAATGGACATAAGCACCATGGATGCCGGGCTCAACTTGATTGGGTCTCTCAGAATCACAAAGACATTCCATTGAATGCATGGACTTGATAGCCACTCTATGTTCTGTCCCTCAATGCGACAAAGGTTATTAATCCAACTGTACTTTGCAATCCTTTGTCTCCTGAACTAGCCTGTCCCTTGTCAGCCATTGGGGAACGAGGATCCGGATTGAAACCCTGGAATGCTCTCCCATTGGCTGAAATTCTGCCTCTGCAGGGAATCCTCCCTCAGCTGTTCATGATGTCAACGGGGCTTAGCCAATCATGACAAGGACAGCTCCAGCTGGTGCAGTTGTGGGAATTTCAAAGGGTTTCTGTCTATACAAATGTATGTTTTGAACTGTATGGCATCTCAGCTTACTTTGGCAGACTACCATGAGCTGGCATCACTTCAGATGATTGGAATAAAATCCCTCAGTAGCTTCTTCTTCAATTTGGGAACGTTGAAATAGCTTCTTCATCTTGCCAGGCACACAGATCCATAAGCAGTCTATGTCCGGTACCAGTATCCACTTGCTGGGACTCGGTTTCCACGTTTCAGGTTTCCTTATCCACGGCCTGGATTTCAGTATCCATGGTTGCTTTAAATGACTCAATTTCAGAATGATCGGTTTATTTAAGTTTCCGCCACAACGAAGACCAACCGGCGATGACATCGTTGAGGGGCCATTGAGAATAAAGCCTTTCCATTTGCCTTCAATCCATCTGAGCCTTCCGGGAAGCTTGACACACCAGGCCCCGAACCCATGGTTCTTGCCGAAGCTGAAATTCACATAACATTAGGGTGCGTCTATGCCAGGCCTGGGCAAACTTGGGCCCTCCAGGTGTTTTGGACTCCGACTCCCACAATTCCTAACAGCTTCAGGCCCCTTCCTTTTGCCCCTCAGCCGCTTAAGCGGCTGAGGGGCAAAAGGAAAGGGCCTGAAGCTGTTAGGAATTGTGGGAGTCGGAGTCCAAAACACCTGGAAGGCCCAAGTTTTCCCAGGCCTGGTCTATGTGGAACCTAATGCAGCTGACACACTTGAATTGCCCTGGCTCAATGCTATGGAATCATGGGAGCTGTAGTTTGGTGAGGCTCCAGCACTCTGTGGCAGAGGAGGACTGAAGCCCTTGTAAAACTACAATTCCCACGAACCCATAGCATTGAGCCACGGCCTTTTCAAGTGGTGTCAGGCTGCATACATGCCAAAGGGGAAGTATCCCCTTAAATCCTGAATGTGAAAAATACACGGGAGGACCAGGAGGGAGCTGAGCTCAGGCCTCGCCTGCTGTCCTCTCACTCGGCCTTCCTCCGCCCCGCCCCGGGAGAACAGTTGCTAGGCAACCTCTGCCAGGCAGGCAGGTAGCGCATGATAATGACGTGGCCGAGCGGAATGTGCGGCTGGCGTCGCACGCTGCCTGCGTAGGCATCCTCCGCGCGCTGGCCTGGCCCCGGTGAGTGGATGGCCGCCCGCTCTCCCTCTCCCTCTCCCTCTCCCTCTCCCTCCCGCCGGGCCTTGCCTTGCCAGGGGGCGGGGCCTCGGGAAAGGCCGCAGACGGGGCTGCCGTGCTTCCTGGCTCCAGGGCGCCTGAGGGCCAGGGAAAGAGGCCTCGGGGTTTCCATGGCAGGGGGAGGCTCTTTCCTTCCCCCTTCCTCTGAGCCAGGGATAGGACGGGTGGCACCTGGCATGGCAGCGGGGTGTGAGGAAGGGAATGGGGAGGGGGTGCGTTCGCACTGCAGAAATTAGCCCGGTTTGGTACTGCTTTAACTGCCATCGCTCGATGCTGTGGAATCCTAGGAGTTGCATTGGTGAGGGCGCCAGTTCTCTTGGGAAAAGAAGGCTGATAAAGGCTTTGTTAAACTACAGCTACCTTTTTTTCTCGTGTCAGGAGCGACTTCAGAAACTGCAAGTCGCTTCTGGTGTGAGGAAATTGGCCGTCTGCAAGGACGTTGCCCAGGAGACGCCCGGATGTTTTTGATGTATTGCCATCTTTGTGGGAGGCCTCTTTATGTCCCCGCATGGGGAGCTGGAGCTGACAGAGGGAGCTCTTCCACGCTCTCCCCAGATTTGAACCTCCGGCCTGTTAGTCTTCAGTCCTGCTGGCACAAAGGTTTAGCTCAGAGAGCCATGAAAGCAAAATATTTGGAAATTTATTTCACTGAGAGCCATATTTATTTATTTTTTTAAAAAAGAGTTTATTGCATTTAAAAAGCATGAATACAAACATATAAATGACACTGGGTACATAGGGTAAAGCACGGGGGATCTGGGGTGGGGGTGGTACAGCGGGATGGGGAGTGGGGAGATAGGTAAATAGGGAGCACATAACAGATTAAAAACAAACCATACAAACGGGTTGACTTCACCCAAAGAAATATCCACTTCATAGTGTAGCCTGGAGTCTTGATTTGTAATTACAGTCATCATATCCAAAATCCCTTTACATTGATATTTTCTCTCTTATTAATATATTCGACAAAGGGTTTCCATACTTTTGAGAAGTGAGCTATTGAGTTTCCTCTCAGTATTTGTGTTAGACGGTCCATTTCTGCAATTTCTAATATTTTATATAAGATTTCCTTTTCTTCGGGCATTTCTTTCTCTTCCAATATCTGGCTGCTACGATTCTGGCTGCCGTATTTATATACCATACAAGTTTCTCTGGTTCTTTCTCCATTTGTTTTGGGTCTGTAATGTCCAAAAGAAATAATTCTGGCTTTAAATCTAACTTAATCTGTAATATCTCATGAATCAACTTTTGGACTTTCCTCCAATACTTGACCATCACCCCACACGTCCACCACTGATGAAAGAAAGTTCCCTTATCTTTCAGGCATTTCCAACACTGGTCCGTGTTATTCTTATAACATTTAGCAAGTTGGGCCGGTGTTATGTACCATCCTTATGCCATTTTCATCTGGTTTTCTTTCAGTGTGTATGCATAATTTTGTTTCCATGTATATCTCCATAGCCTCTCCCAGCTCCCTTGGGGGATATTGTACCCTATGTTATACTTCCATTTTCCCATAATTTCCTTTATTGGTTGCTTTTCATGCCTCTTTATCAATAACAGTTTACATAGTTTGCTCACTCTTTTCTTTCCTGCTTGTAGTAAGATTTTCTCAAAAGATGTATAGTTTTCTTCCCAACTGCAAGTCGCTTCTGGTGTGAGAAAATTGGTCGTCTGCAAGGACGTTGCCCAGGAGACGCCCGGATGTTTTTGATGTATTACCATCTTTGTGGGAGGCCTCTTTATGTCCCCGCATGGGGAGCTGGAGCTGACAGAGGGAGCTCTTCCACGCTCTCCCCAGATTTGAACCTCCAACCTGTTAGTCTTCAGTCCTGCTGGCACAAAGGTTTAGCTCAGAGAGCCATGAAAGCAAAATATTTGGAAATTTATTTCACTGAGAGCCATATTTATTTATTTATTTCTTCGCATTTGTCTACACCTCCCCCCCCCCCCAAATGGCTCGGGGCGGCTCACAACAGATCAGTCATTACATAATAAAAACAAGCATATCATAAAAACACAATACAAACACATCAGAGCTAAAACATAATTAAAAACAGTATATATATATATATATATATTATATATATATAATATATTTTAAGACTGAATTAAACTAAATGTGAGTATATACGTGCATACTATGAGAAAAGGATTCCCCCGGTAGAATGACGGGGCACTTCAGACCTGGCTCTGCAAAAGGCATGCTCAGGACTCTGGGAAGGAAGAGAAAACGAGGATGAGGCGCCGCCGCCGCCAGGCTTCGCCATCGCCGGCGAAGAGGGCACAGGCCCCCGAGAGCAGCGGGGGATGAGGAAGAGGATGGTGCCGCGGAAGCAGCAATTGCGGCGCATTTGCGTCACTCTTCCCCGCTGCATGCTGGGAAACCGAGGCCCAAACTGCTCTGGAGAGCCAGATGCAATCATGAAAAGAGCCACATCTGGCTCATGAGCCATAGGTTACCTACCCCTGGTTTAGCCCATTACACCACCGGGGGCTCCAGCTACCATGATTTCATAGCTCTGAACCACAGCAGCCCAAGTGTTGCCAAACCACATCCATTCCACAGTGTGGGTGTATCCCTTAATAGATTGGGGAGCAGGGCTCAAAGCAATGCAATGAATTTCAACAGGTACAAGTCTGAGGTACTACAATAAAATGGGATGCACAGATATAGGAAGAGTGACACTTGGCTTGACACCAGTCCTTGTGACAGAGCTCTAGGAGTCTCAGAGGAACCAAAAGCCTGAGTCAGCAGGTGATGCAGCGGCTAAAAGAGCCAATCTGATTCTAGGCTGCATCAATAGGATTATAGTGCCAAGATCGAGGGAAGCTGTAGTCCTACTCTATTCTGCTTTGGTCAGACCTCACATGGAATATTGTGTCAATTTCTGGGCATTACAATTCAAGAAAGA
The DNA here is from genome assembly GCA_030556195.1 of Anolis apletophallus. Lineage (NCBI taxonomy): Eukaryota > Metazoa > Chordata > Lepidosauria > Squamata > Anolidae > Anolis > Anolis apletophallus. The sequence goes on along the minus strand of JARBWK010000002.1, from coordinate 110,767,830 downwards.
TATTGACAATCTGAAACGTGTTTAAGAAGGGCAACCAAAATGATCAAATGTTTATAGACCAAACCTTATGAGAAGCAGCTTAGGGAACGGGGGATGTTTAGCTTGGAGAAGAGAAGGCTGAAAGGGGACATGATGGCCATGTTTAAATATCTGAAAGGATGTCATAAGGAAGAGGGAGCAGGCTTGTCTTCTAGAGACTAGGACACAGCAATCGATTCAAATTGCAGGAAAAGAGATAATAAGAATAATCTTTATTTATACCCCGCCACCATCTCCCCAATGGGGACTCGGCGCGGCTTACATGAGGCCAGGCCCAAACAACAAATTACAATAAATAAAAAAATGAAACATCAACAACACAATAAAATACAAACATGTAAGTAAAAACAATGTATCTCAAATATATCTCAAATCACAAATGACAAGGCGGGCTGCATACACAAGATAAAATGTTAAAATATTAAAAACCTCAGTGTGAAATAGCAGGGGTAAATTCTTTGTAGGAGAGAACTCGTGTGAACACGGGTTGTGAGAGGCCTTCATATAATGGGGAGAGTGGACTCCACTTAAACATTAGGAAGAACTTCCTGATTGTAAGAGTTGTATGGCAGTAGCGTATGCTGCCTCAGAGTGTGGTTGAGTCTCCTTTTCTGGAGGTTTTTAAACAGAAGCTGTATGGCCATCTGTCGAGGATGCCCTTGTAGTCCCTTCCAACTTTATGATTCTGTCTGATTGTAGAGTGCTTTCCCTTGATTTAATAACTTACTTGGGTACCGGTGATGCCCAGGTTATTTGAAAAAAAGTATTTTTTTTGTTCAAGGGTGTTAGGTAATATCATTTAGTTAATTAGTAACACTATGTATTATGAAAAAGCTAGGTTTCGATTTGTTTTTTTAAATAAATGCTCCCATTAGAAAATGCACAAGAATGTGGGTGAACTAAAATTCTCAGAACGATCCCCATACCAGGCTATGTTGTATCTGTGTGCTCAGCTTGATCCAGATCCGATGTTGGCTGGGTTCTGTGCTCTCTGGATGTAAGTGAACTACAATTCCTATAAATCAAGGTCAATTCCCCCAAACCTGGTCATGGGAGTTCTGCGTGCCAAACTTGGTCCAGGTCCATTACTGAAGTGCTCTGCCTTGATGCAGGGTAAGCTACAACTTCCATCGAGAGGAAGGAGTTGGGAGAGCATAGAGTGATCTAGAGCAGGGCTGTCCAACTTCTACCAGCCCAGGGGCCTGAATTCCGGTCACTGATGACCTGGGGGGCCGTAGGGTCTGCCCCCGGCTCCGCCCCCTCCCCCGGCTCCGCTCTCTCCCCGGCGCCCTCTCCCCTTATTTTAATTTAATATTAAATATATTTAATTCCATCCTCCCCTCTCCCCTTATTTTTATTTAATATTAAATATATTTAATTCCATCCTCCCCTCCCCCCTTATTTTAATGTATCCCATCTCCCCTTATTTCATCTTTAAATATATTTAATTTTATATTTAATACATGAGGGGAGATGGGGGGAAGGAATGAGGAGCCCCCTGAGGACCCCCCTGCTTCGGCCTACCTTTTCCAAACACGCAGGATCCAGGAGTACCTGGACGACGAGAGAGGCGACGACCGACTGAGTCGAAGAAGGTCCTAATCGCGTCTGTGGGCCTCAGCGATCCAGTAGTAGAGTAGCCGAAGAATATCACGAGAATACGCAATCCACAGGGGATTTCGCTGTCAACGCCGGCGTGATCTCGCATTGACAGCGAAATCCCATGTGGATTGCGTATTCTTGCAATACTAGCTCCAAACCCGGAAGTAGGCATTTTTTAAAAAAAATTATTTATTTTATTTTTGAATTTTTATTTTTTATTAAAAAGCTTAGGGAGCCGTAGGGAGGGGGCTGGGGGGCCGTATACGGTCCCCTGGCCGCCAGTTGGACAGCCCTGATCTAGAGAGTGCATGAGCACAGCAAAGGGAGATTACTTTCATTCCAACCACATCACTCCCCTCATTGTTCTTATGTGTGTATGTGCGCGCATGTGTGTTCTGCATATGAATGTAGCAATGCATCTGAAAAAAATCCAAGGCACAGTTATTACTTTCATAGGTAAGACAATATGTTTGTATGAAATTAGTTTTTAAAGATTATCAGCCGCAAGAAAATTAATGTCAAGCGACAGGATATTGTCGCATTTTCTCACCAAATACATGCCATGAACACTTGAGTTACCCTGAATTTGATGCATATTACTCAAATTATTTTGTTTTATTTTTCTCTTTCATGGATGTCATGTTCTTTGGAAGCTTTTTTAGACCAAGTTAAGACCTTTTATATGTTTTAATGGTTTTTGTATGGATTTTATAATGTTGTTTTAAATGTTCTAATTGTATGTTGTGGATTGTTATGGCATTAAATTGCTGTCAATTTGTAAGCTACCTTGAGTCACCTTTGGGCTTGAGAAAGGTGGGATAGAAATATTGTAAATAAATAAATAATAAAATTTAGGCTTCTCTATGTAAATAGAGTTCAATTTTGAATAATAAGAATTACATGCCACAGGGAGGGGAGCGGGCATCAGGATTTAAGAGATGCTTAGGTGAAGCACGGCCCAAAAAAGGCCCTAGATATAAGGCGAGTTTGAAACCATCTGTTTTATGAAGTGCACACTGAACGAGGAAGCCTGGCTTCTTTCCGCCAGTGCTTGAAAAGCATCCTGAAAAGTTACTATTTCTCTGAAAATTTCCCCTCTTTCTTTGCAAGCTGTGAATATCCACTTCAAATTGCTGAGGCTGTTTCCTTCTGATGGATTGAAGCCAATTATGTATCATAACTGGCATTTTGCAGCATAGTATGCCTATGTTGAGAGTAAACAGAAGGGGTTTGGAAGTATTTGCATTTTGTCTGCTGCAATATTTCCCAATATTGATAATTTCAGGAGTGCAAAGTTGCATATAATTCCTTCTAATTACCTGGTTTCAATCTTTAGTTTGAATTATGCTTATTGAGTTGAATTGTAATAGCTAATTTATTTTGGATTTTGTTTCTGTGATTTCTCCCCCTTTCCCCATAATTGTAATCTATCTGTTAACATAAAATGTAAAACAGCAATAAATACAACAGAAGGGTTTTACTTACTTCCCTGTTCAAATAAATACTGGTGTATCACTTTCCTAGGGCTGTGTGAAGGATTGTTGAAACTACAGACTCTGTTCCATGTAACCAGGATGTTTCCTTTTAGAAAATGAGTAAACACTTTTTCTCACATTACACATCTTAGTGCCATTTATGGGGTTGGAATTCACCCTCCCCCTCCTGATCTGCTCTGAGAATTTGCTAGTGACAGCATGAAAGATGTAGAGTCCTTCCCCACAACATCTGACTTGAATCAGTTGCTGGAGTTTTCTGGGCTTATTTGATTAGTATTGTGGAATGTTAATTTTAAAAGTGAATGAATTTACAGGGGAAGGGGAAGCTGGTTGGTAGATAATCCCATTTGTGGCCAACAGATTAAACTTGTGTTCCTTTCCAACTCCATAACCTACCAGAAGGATGATCGGTGCCAGTAAAAGAAGGAGTCTCCTTAATATGCTATCAATATATAAATGTGATTGGTATGGCTGAGGGCCTTCTCAATGGCTATATTTGAATTTTGAAACTTCCTTCCAAGGACGGCTCATCACAACAGGGGTGGACAAAGGGCAACCTGCCTGTTGTTAGAGGACTGCAGCTCCCACTGTTCTTCACCAATGGCTATGTAGCTAGGACTGATAAGACATACAGTCCAATAATACCTGAGTAGTTGCACTTAGCCTATCCCCAATCTACATACTTCAGAAATAACTGTTCACCTCCAGACAAAGAATTGCTTCAGTTGGCTGAATAGACCTTTGCTGCATACTATTTTTATTCTGACTTCTGTCCTTTCATCTCTCTTTGTTGCATTTACTATATTTTTCTGTGTTTGCATGTTTGGGGATTTTAATATTGTTGGTTGCCAAGGATATTTACATATGCAAGAGCAGGATGGTGATGATGATGATGATGATAATAATACTAATAATAAATGTATTAAATATGGGTTGTTATAGGTTTTTCGGGCTATATGGCCATGTTCTAGAAGCATTATCTCCTGACATTTCGCCTGCATCTATGGCAGGCATCCTCAGGTCTGACCTCACAACCTCTGAGGATGCCTGTTATAGATACAGGCAAAACATCAGGAAAGAATGCTTCTAGACCAGGCGTGGGCAATTGCCGGCCCTCCAGGGGTTTTGTACTTTCAGAAATCCCAGCCAGTTTACCAGCTGTTAGGATTTCTGGGATTTGAAGTCCAAAACACCTGGAGGGCCGGCAATTGCCCACGCCTGTTCTAGACCATGGTCATATAGCCTGAAAAACCTTCAACAACCCAGTGATTCCAGCCATGGAAGCCTTCGACAATACAGATTAAATATGATTTTGTGGTAAACATTCAGTGTTACCTTATCCTCTATAGGGCCAGAAGGATGTTGGAGTGACCATCATGGGCCATGCCCTATGTATCTGTTCAAGGGGGACCATCACCATCAATAACAAACGTTACCTTTCAATTCATAGACTTGGAGAGGGGTGAGTAGAAATCTAGTTTTTTGCATAACTGATTGTACACACCGTATGACCACTTTCTGCAACTGATGAAATTTGAAGTTTATCTCATCTAGGATGGAGAAATGTTATCCCTCCAGTTTTTGTTGAATTGCAACTCCCACAAGCCTTAATCAATAATCATCAGTCAGTTGTGTGGGTTACTGGGAACTACAGTCTAAAAATATCTGGAGGGTCAAACTTTGCCTATCTCAATTTAGTCCAATCCATTTGATTACAAGTATGACAAAACAATTGTAACCCCCTCCCCATAATATTCAAGCTTCTTTAAAACAGAGATGAGGAATGTTGAACCCTCCAAATGTTTTTATTTAGAACTTCCTTTTGTCCTATCCAGCATGGACAATGATAAAGGACTGAGTGTTGTTGTCCAAACCACTGGCAGTGAGGGCAGAGGTTCCGAACCCCTGGCATAACGTTACAATCTTGTTCATGTTTGATGTGGGTGTATGCTCATTTGAGCATACTTCTGAATAAAAGTATTGAGCTGGAAATCCCATTAGAGAACATGACACCACAATCCCCCTAAGGCCACTCATTCCATTGCCTAGTCATTCATTACAGTTGGAAAGTTTAATCCTGGTATGTAACCAAAGTCTCCCTTGCTGTAACTTGAATCCGCGGCTTGTCTTCACTCAGTAGACCTGATAAATAGGCTATCTCCCTTCTGTTTATGTATCTTTTAGCTATCTAAGGCACAGTGAACTATTTGGTTGTCAAAACAACAATGTTTCTAGTCTGTTTTGTATCTGGCAATGGAAATGTCTTGTCTCAGAAGAAACTGGAATTCAGAATATGGAGTGAGCTGTCCCTGTTTATATCCAGTGGGTTAGGGATATTCACAAAGTATGGTTGAACACCCAGGTTATGGATTAAAATATTGTTGTGCCTCTCTGCACTATTTGTCAAAGTGTTGATAAGTGGAAATAAGGAGCTATAATAATAATGAACCTGCATGGTTGTGCCACATCATGAAGGTTGTTCCTCCTCTGAGGGCTGGAAGAGGAAGGGAGACAAACCTTCCTTACAGTCCTCTCTTCTCTCAGTTTTCTCCATGTCTGTGATGAAGGAATGTACATATTGGGGGGGTTTTAATTCAAGAGTTTGGGAATGTGGCTTCTGTGGGACATAAGCCCCAATTCCCCCAAAACTTCCACATTGCATTCAAAATTGTATGTGATCCCAAAAATTCAGTTAACACTTATTTTTATTTGGCTTTATTTGACACACTAGTCCACGCTCAGATCCAGAAGTTGCACTAAACATGATTTCTAGTTGTAATGTTTAGTGAAAACCCCTCTTCTGGAGCATTTGCTTACTGGCGTTCTGTGTCATCCCTTTCCCTCTTATTTGTCAAGTTTACCTCAAGTAGCAAAATATGGCATTATTGCAAGACTGGGTATGAATGGGAACCAAGGACTTTATCACACAAAAGTTGCTGAAGTGCAATTATGCCAAGGTGGGGCTTACTGCGCTTTGCTGTGGTTGTTCCATAGTTGCATTGTACTTGAATAAAGATTGTTTCTTTTCACCGATGGAAAGAATCTGTAAAGGAATCCAGTATTGTTGTTCTGTTACTCTTCCTTTGTATAATAATGTCCATCCACTGCAGTCCCAATCTTGTAAAGTGGAGGAACGTTTTGCAAAAGAATGGATGTGGGGTACAGGAGTGGGGGAACACTGCATATGCACTAGGTAAGGCAAACATGGGTAGGAAGTGAGGCTGTGCAGTAGGGCTGGTTGATCCAAGGAAAAAAAACGTTTCGAAACTCGTTTTGGATCTAATTGTAGTTGTCGTTTCAGATTATATAGACTTCCGAAAAATTTCCGATAAATTTCGAAATTGATTTGGAAGTATTTCCGAAATTCAGAAGTCTTTGGAAATGGCGTCCGCTTTCAAAAATGGGCAAAAGAATCAGCAGAAGGGAGAGTCAGCTGTTAGCCATCAGCCAATGAGCAATCAGCAAGAAAATTTGGAAATGACATCCGAAATTCGGAATTCTGAAATTTGGAATTTTGGAATTCCTGTTGGGAGGGTTGCTCTCAAAATTGCTTTAAAAGTTGGAAGTATCTGAAAAACTTCCGAAATTTGGGCATGTCCAAAATTGTAGAACAGCCCTACTGTGCAGAAAACCAATAGCAGGAATTCACAACAAAGTGTCAGAATTGCACAATTGTGCCAAGGTGTAATATATATTGTTCCAATAACAATGTTTCCATATGTTTAAACAATGTGATTATGATGAGACAACAGACTGCTTTGATAAAGTCTGCTTTGATAAAGTCTGTATGCTGACAGCAGGAGAAGCAGAAAATAATCTCAGTGTAGTATGAGCTCCTTTTCTTTATCTGCCCACTCTGTTTTTGACCCAATTCCTCTCTGACCTAGTGGTTTCAGCTATGTGGATCTTGTAGAGGGGCTGCATGATGGACACTTTTATGCACTGAAACGCATAGTGTGCCATGACAAGGATGATCGCCAGGAAGCCACGCATGAGATTGAGATGCATCAGCTCTTTGATCACCCAAATATCTTGCCCCTATGTGCACATGCCATTGTGGAGAAAGGATCCAAACATGAAGCCTGGCTGCTACTTCCTTTCCTCAAGGTGAGAAACTAGTAGCTTCATGCCTAATGTCACAGTTTGAGATACCGATAGGTGCTGCATCGCATGTAGGAGAATGTAGAGTATTTGTGGATTCACCCATGCATGACCGAGATGTGCACAGTATACTGAGATGTCAATCATAGAGGCTAATATCTCCTGACAGTGGCTCAGCCTCCTGGGTTCTGTGTTTGTTTTTTGCCTTGTTTGGGCTTGTGACTAAGATAAAAACAGGACATAGTTTTATAATATCAAAACAGAATCAAAACAAGAGTAAACTGAAACAGAATTCCCAAGAAAATAAGTCAGTCTAAAAGCTTTAATTAGATTACTGAAATGTAAATGAGATGAAGGGACCAAAATTCCTAGGATAGGCCGGTTTGCTTTCCGACATCCTGCTTCAATTGAGAAATGCTAGTAGTTTCTTTTGCTCCAGCCACATAGTAAAGTTGCAAATAAAAGACTCTGCTTAAGATGTCATCTAGTGTAGGAAAAGATGGCTATTCGTTGTTCTGGTTCCAAGCTATTTGGGGATTTACAAGCCATAAGCAGCCTCCTGGTGGCACAGTGGGTTAAACCGCTGAGCTGTTGAACTTGCTGACCGAAAGGTCGGCATTTCGAATCCGGGGAGCGGAGTCCCAGCTTCTCCAACCTAGCAGTTTGAAAACATGCAAATGTGAGTAGATCAATAGCTACAATACTGCAGGGAAGTAACGTCACTCCATGCAGTCATGCTGGCAACATGACCTTGGAGGTATCTACGGACAATGCCGGCTCTTGGGCTTAGAAATGGAGGTGAGCACCCAAAGTCGGACACAACTAGACTTGATGTCAGCGGAAACCTTTACCATTTGTTAAATAGCACTTTGAATTTTGCTTGGAAATATACTGGCATAATGAACAAAATAAGAATTTATATTCTGTGAAAACCAAAAGTGAGGAGGAGCTGAGGAGCCTTCTAACCAAGGTGAACGAAGAATGTGCAAAAGCTGGGTTGCAGTTAAACATGAAAAAACCAAGATTATAGCAACAAGACTGGTTGATAACTGGCATATAGAGGGAGAAAACATGGAGGCAGTGATGAACTTTGTATTTCTAGGTGCAAAGATCACTGCAGATGCAGACTGCAGCCAGGAAATCAGAAAATGTTTACTTCTAGGGAGGAGAGCAATGACCAATCTCGATAGAATAGTGAAGAGTAGAGACATCACACTGGCAACAAAGATCCACATAGTTAAAGCAATGGTATTCCCCGTAGTAACCTATGGATGTAAGAGCTGGACCATAAAGAAGGCTGAGCAAAGGAAGATATATGCTTTTGAACTGTGGTGTTGGAGGAAAATTCTGAGAGTGCCTTGGACTGAAAGAAGATCCAACCAGTCCATACCTCAGGAAATAAAGCCCGGCTGCTCATTGGAGGGAAAGATATTAGAGTCAAAGAGGAAGTACTTTGGCCACATAATTGAGAAGACAGGAAAGCTTAGAAAAGATAATGATGCTAGAGAAAATGGGAGGAAAAAGAAAGCGGAGCCGACCAAGGGCAAGATGGATGGATGGTATCCTTGAAGTGACTGGCTTGACTGAAGGAGCTGGGGGTGGTGACGCCCGACAGGGAGCTTTGGTGTGGGCTGGTCCATGAGGTCACAAAGAGTCAGAATCGACTGAACGAATAAACAACAACAACAATTCTGTGAAAAAGAAACCCAAACAACAGCCGTATGTCTTTATAGTTAGTAATAGCAGAAGTGTTAAAATGCTTTTCAGATACCTGCATAAATACCACACATGATAGTACTCTAGATGTAACCAATGTGTTTGTTGCATTAGAGATACCTGATTTTTACAAGGAACAACGCTGGTGTTGTATCAGCCAAAAGAACACACAACTATTCTTGCCACTTAACGACAGAATATAGGATATGCATCACAAAATTGTACCTCAGAGCTTCCTGTATTCAGCCATTTTACAATTTACAAATCTATAGCAGCAAACTGCGAACAACAGATGCCATTACTATAATAGTATTGAACGATTCTGCCCTCTACCATATTTCTGATGTGTTTGCATTTTAGAGCCTTTCACAACAGTAGTCATCTAAAAACTGCAGACTGTAGCAGGGTGATACAGTAACTTTCGAGATACATGCATGATGATCCCTGGTAAAACAAGAATAACTGCATACAAATGTGTTGGAATAGCAAGTTGTTGCAAGCTTTTCCCTCAGTAAACTGTGGTGCAGGAGTAGTGGACCATAAGCCCTTCAGATGCTAAATAAATACTATTTATTGATTTATTTAAAACTTTTGTACCCCGACCTTCTCACCTCTATCGAGGGACTCAGACCGTCATAACAGCAAAAATTCAATGCTATAAATTTTAAAACAACTACAACAACATATTAAAATACATAAAAACTCAAGATAAAACCACATCGCCATTAAAACAATTCTACTCAATCTGTAAACGTGGTCATACATTCAGACAATAGCCAATCTCAGCCTATTCTGGGAAGGCTTGGTTCCACATCTAGGTCTTCACCAGCCTCCTAAAGGACAACAGAGAAGGGGCAGATCTAGCATCACTTGGTAAAGAGTTCCACAGCCAAGGGGCGACCACCGAGAAGGCCCTGTTTCTCGTCCCCACCAGCTGCGCTTGCGAAGCCGCCGGGACCGAGAGCAGGGCCTCTCCGAAGGATCTTAATGTTCTTGATGGTTCGTAGGGGAGAATCCGTTCGAACAGGTAAACTGGGCCAGAATCGTATAGGGTTTTGTAGGTTAAAACCAGCACTTTGAATTGTGCCCGGAAGCTAATTGGCAGCTAGTGGAGCTGGCGCAGCAAGGGAGTTGTATGTTCCCTGTGCCCTGCTCCTGTTAGTAACCTGGCTGCCGAACGTTGGACTAATTGCAGCTTCCGAGCAGTCTTCAGAGGCAACCCCACGTAGAGAGCATTGCAGTAGTCTATTCGGGATGTAACCAGAGCGTGGACTACTGTGGCCAAGTCAGACTTCCCAAGGTACGGGCACAGCTGGCGCATAAGCTTTAACTGTGCAAAAGCTCTCCCGGCCACCGCCGAGACCTGGGACTCCAGGCTCAGCGATGAATCCAGGATCACTCCCAAACTGCGAACCTGTGCCTTCAGGGGGAGTGTAACTCCGTCAAGCACAGGCTGTAACCCTGTTCGGCCTTACGACTGACCAGGAGTACCTCTGTCTTGTCTGGATTTAGTTTCAATTTGTTAGCCCTCATCCAGTCCGTTACAGCGGCCAAGCACTGGTTCAGGACTTGAACAGCCTCCTTAGTAGTAGGTGGAAAGGAGTGACAGATTGGACATCATCTGCGTACAGATGACACCGCACCCCGAAACTACTACTCACATTATGCTTCATCCTTAATTAGACTGTCCAGGACTGATGGGAGCTAGGTTTCAAAACATCCCTCAGCCTTGCTTTGGTTGCTTCTTGTTTGGGGATATGGAGCATGTGGCTCTCCAAGTGGTGAACTGTAACTCCATTAATCCCCCCATATATGCTTATGCATTTTGATGGAAGTTGTAGTTTTGCAACATTTAAAGGGCCTCATCCCATTCTGGAGTGTATTGGGACAGATGCTGAGCAATAAGGGTACTCGAGGATAAACAGTCTCAACCTCACATAGTAAATTTCGGGAGCATTTGGTCACTGGTGTTCTGTGTCATCCCTTGTCACTGGACTTTTCTTTGCAGAGAGGAACACTTTGGCAGGAGGTTGAAGCTCTGAAAGACAAAGGTGCCTTCATGCCCGAGGAGCGAATCCTTGCCATTCTTCATGGCCTTTGCAGAGGCCTACAGGCCATTCATAATAAGGGTTATGCACACAGGTGAGAAACTGGTTCTAAAGCAGAAGTGGTTAGCAGTCATATTGTGGGACAAGCCATGTGTAGGTTGGGGTGCGGGAGCCATAAAGTGAAGATACACAAGTGGCATTAAGTGCATGGTGAAGGAGTGAGTAAAAGTAAGAAACTGCATGTTGGCATGAAGCATCCTTGGAAGTATTGTCAATATGAAGAAAACTGAGGTCAAGAAACCAGGAGATTCAAAGATAACTTCAAAATAAAAACTGAGCTTTAGAGGGCCATGATGAACAATTTTGGAGATTCCCTTCTGCTTCCTTCAGAGACCTGAAACCAACAAATGTGCTGCTGGATGACGATGACCAACCATTGTTGATGGACCTAGGCTCTATGAATCAGGCACGCATTGAAGTACGGAGCTCTCGGGAAGCCATGACATTGCAGGTACAAGGGTGGCCCAGTGAAAAGGATGTGGGAATTTCCAACAAAGATAAGAGGGAAGAATCTAAATTAGATTAACTATGAAATCTAGATATTTACCTTTCACTCCCATGGCTCGGAATGCAAATGTAAAACACATCACATTATTTAGGGTTTGGGGGGGGGGGATATTGCTTCTTAGTTCACAAAAGTAACTTTATGCATTGTGTCTTAACGTGCTAGCACTAAAATTGCTACTTTAAAACAACATTGTTCTACTTTTTTAAAAAAAAAATGTATAGTTCTAACTTGTCCAAACGCATCTGCCGTTACGTCTCACCTCATACTTTAAGATAATCCGGGGAGGCCCTGCTCTCGCTCCCGCCAGCTTCTCAAATTCGGCTGGTGGGGACGAGGGAGAGGGCCTTCTCGGTGGTGGCTCCCCGTCTGTGGGACGCGCTTCCTAGCGACATACGATCAATTCCATCCCTCCTCACATTCAGGAAAAAAGTAAAAGCCTGGCTATGGGACCAGGCATTTGCACATTAGCACAAGGCAGCATTTTAGATTGGATTTTAATGGAAATTGATGACCAGGGCTCAATGCTTTTTATGGACGGAACACTGTTTTTTAACATAAATGAATGCATAGGATATGTTAATGTAATTGTATTTTAATTGTATTTTATTCTTGAATGTTGGGGGTTTTATACTGCATTTTACTATGTGGGCATCAAATTGTGCCTTTTTGGAAGCCGCTCTGAGTCCCCCCCGTCCCGTCCCGTCCCCCCCGGGGGTTGAGAAGAGCAGGGTAAAATGCCATAATTAATAAATAATAGTTCTAGCACTATAACTTTAGGGAAGCTTAGGGATATTGCTCTGTAGAGTCCTGATGTGGCACTACCAGAGAAACATTAATATTAGCTCATCATAGAAGTATCCCACATCACTATTATTTTTTCTGTGAACATGAATATTTTCTACCTGGGTTGAGTTTTGGAATTAAAATAAACAGAAATCAGCTAAGATGGCAGCTGGTAGTAGAGAACTATACCTGATAACATTAAGGATTCTGCTCTCAAATGGGTTTGTTGCATTAATAGGGCTTGAACAATGCCTGTACTCATTGCTACCAGATGTTGTTTTGAGTTGCATGTTAGTTTCTTTGACATAGAAAATAGAAGATTTAGATTAATCTCTCCCATGCCTCTTCCCTACCAATGTTCTGTAGCTGAAGTTCAGTTTTACTCCTTTATCTCACAGGACTGGGCTGCCCAGCGCTGCACCATTTCTTACCGAGCACCAGAACTGTTCACTGTCGAGCGTGACTGTGTTATTGATGAACGTACTGATGTCTGGGTAAGGGCCTTAATTTCCGCTTAGAAAAACACATTTGCAAATACTCTAAATAATGTAATGTTCGGGTTTATTCCTGTGCAGGGGAGGAAAGTCCTCTCCTTGTGGCCTTTCTCCATTCTAGGGCCAGCCTTCTGCTATATATACTCACCTTGCCTTTCCTTAGTCCTTAGGCTGTGTTCTGTACTGTATGATGTTTGGTGAGGGGCCTTATGACATGATCTTCCAAAAGGGGGACAGTGTGGCCTTGGCTGTACAGAATGATCTCACTGTGCCCCAGAATACAAGGTAAGGAAGTGCTGCATGGAAGGGAAGCTCAAAGCTGCCCAAGTTACAAGGAAGATCCAATGTGAATGGCCTCTAAATTACAGGTATTCGCCTGCTTTGGAACGTCTCCTCTCCTCGATGATGATAGTGAATCCTCAACAGCGCCCATACATTGCTGGCATCATCTGCCAGCTTGAAGAGATACAGCCACCACCTGCTGGACAGGACACCACACGCATCTGAGCCCACTGAATGTGTGGTAGAGATGGGACCAGGAGAGGTGTTACAGCCCAAATGGGACATCAAGAGGTTAAGTTCAAAGCCAGGACATGTCATGTTCTATTCTGTGCTTGCCACCTTCCAGAGTGGGGCCACCTCTTGCCTTGGAGCTGATAGACTTTGGGACTCTCTTGGCAGATACTTTGCCATTCTCACTGGCGCCCTAGCATGCACCTCAAGAATCTTATTGGGTCTCAACTGGCCTGTTGGCAGCTTACCCACTCTCTCCATAGGGTGTTGTACAAGGTATCCAAGGTACCTCAAGAATAGGCGGGGAAATTGCCAGCTTTTAAAAAACCTTAAATATTGCTTGCGGTTAATTATTGAGGGGCTGGCACCCTATTTATTTTGGTGCAGGCACACCCTCAGTGCCTATGTGTTCAATAAAGTCTTTACAATGCAGATGCATCAGTGATTTTTAAGTTGAGGAGTGAACAGGGAAAGAGGTGACCTAACCATACTAGTTTTCCCTTACCTTTTTTTTTTTTTTTTTTTTTACTTTGGTCCATATCTTGTTCTGCATCAAGTTGCTTCTCCACCACTGTGTATTTGCCATGTTTGTCTGATTTGTGCTAGTCTAATTGTTTAGGTGAAGGGAAGTTGAGTGGTATAGGATAGGAAATCTTGTTTAACTGACTCCGGTTTCAGTTATTTCTAGAATGACCGATGTTGTACTCTGTTGAACACTAAACTCCAGCCAAATGTAGGTTTATAATATCCAATTTTAGTATGTCTTCTTCACACAGTCCACAACTTTAAGTCTGTCTGGAATACATTCACTCTTAAGGCAAAATCAGCAAGGGCAGTGGCTGTTTTTGACAAGGTTAGTAGATAGAAAGCATTCGTATTGAAAGAAAATGGTGCCAGAGTGAGCATCCATGTGTAAATGAAAGTAGAGAAAGGCCAAGCAGATTCATACCATAAGCATATCACTCTCCTCTGTTTATGAGGGTGGAAAAAGACTGGCACATCTCTTTTTAGATTCCTGTGATACTGTCCTAGTGCATACAGCAAAAAGTGGAATGGAAGAGGATTGGATCTCTGCCTGGTATGGAGGGTGGATCAAAGGCTGGCAAGGCTACTGGAGACTAACTTTAGCCCAGTGATTGTGAAAGTCAGATAAATAAATAAGCAGTTTTAACAAACAGCAGGTAGAAAAGGGGAAGCTAGTCCCGTGTGTGTCCCATTCCCCCCCCCCCAATGATTTTAAATTGTTCTCTGAGTTGAAGAGGTTTTTTTCATATGCAGTGTTCCCTCGCTTATTGTGGACTCGCTGTTTTGAGGATTTAAAACATATTTAAAATATATATCATGGTATTTTTGCTGTTTTGTGGGGTTTTGCTGCCGCCGCTCTCCAAGGCATTTTCCCCCTCAGTCCTCCCTCCAGACTTGAAGGACCTTTCCTTCACTTTAAGTTTATAAAGACTTAAAATAGTGTATAACTACTAAACTACTGTATAAATATTAAAATAAATAAAGTATCCCTACATCACGGTTTTTCACTTATTGCAGGAGGTCCTGGAACCTAAACCCAACAATAAGTGAGGGAATATATTTTTCTCCTTTTTAAACACCATAAAATCATTTTCGTATTAGATAACAATGGAAAAAGACAAAGATGTAAGATGTTAAAAATGCCCATTCTATATTCACTCTCGTACTCTTCCCCACTGCTCATATATTTGTAGTAAGAATTAGTGTTTCTCTTCTAATCTAAAACAGAAGGATCGAAAAATGGATGTACAGTGATTTAATACAAAGATACAAAAGTTGAGAAATAGAAAACAGGAAGCGCTAACTAAATGCTTCCTACCCTGTTTCTGCTGTTTCCCTGAAGACTGTTACCTTATCAGATGGGCTGATTTTCCTGTTGTACACTGCTTTACCTCTCTTTACATCACGAAGCCCTTCACAAGATGTATAGGCACTTCTGGCTCTGTGCTGAAAAGGGAGTTGAAGCAGCACCCGCCACAGCAACACAGAGAGCCTTCCCTTCAATGGGAAGGGGGGGGGGGGAGCTGGGCGGTGAAACTCCCCCCCCCCCGTTGAGATGAGGGGCACAGTTAGACGGACAACATGAAGTGGCAGCTTCTCCACACACCCTGCCTAATGCGGGGCGAATCCATTGGCCTTTATAAAGTCCCTTTTCATCTCAGTAAGCAGTGTCTTTCATTAGGCCAAGTGCATTACGTAAAAGACAGCGACTCCCATAATTGTGTCAGCATACCCAGTGGTTCTGGATTATGTTTTCATCCAAAACTATATCTGCAGACACAATGCTATAAAGAGCTTCATAGAAAACTACCATATTTACTTCAGTAAGGTGGCTGAAACCTTCTGAGGACTAGATATTTTTTTAATTGCTTTTTTATTCACAAATATGGACAAAGACAAAACAACACACCAAAATAAAAAAACAAAAAAACCCCATACAGTTCATACAATCCACAAAGTGCACACATTCTAAATAAACTAAAATAACAAATATCCCCCTATCACCATTCCCTCCCCCCACCTACATTCACCCTCCCTACAATAAATTTTCTTTTACTAGCTTCCTGGTCCGTTAGCGATAGCTCTGTTATTTATTAATCTTTCCCTAGGAGAAGAGATTCAGCTGTTTCTCCTTTCCTACTATATATCATTTATTGGTCCCTTATTTTCCTGACCATATATGGTCTAATTCTATACATATTTATATTTCTTTTAAGGTAGTCAATAAATTTGCTCCAAACAGTTCTATTTGCATATGATCTATTTTGTGCAACCTTCTGCGTCAGCAGATCCATATTCATTATGTCAGAAGTTTTTTTCAACCAATCTTGAGATGTTGGTGACTACTTTGACTTCCAAACCCTTGCAAAATTTATCCTCCCCGCTGATGCCAAATAGAAGAAAATTTTATCATTTTTATCAATCTCGAAATCTAAGATCCCCAACAGAAAATACTCCGGCCTAAAGTCGAATTTTTTTTGTAAAATATCTTTTGTCTTTCTGTAGACCTCCCACCAGTACTTCTTAACCAATTTACACTCCCACCATACGTGGAGATACGTGCCTGTGTTTTCTCCACATTTCCAGCATTTTTTGTTCAATATTCCTTTACAGTTTCTCCGGCGTCAGGTACCACATATAAAAAATCTTAACCCAGTTCTCCTTTTTCTCAGAGGCATAGGTGTACTTAAGTTTCTTATTCCATACTTCTTCCCATTTGTTTAGGTCGATCGTGTGACCTACTAATCTGGCCCACTTTATCATCACCTCCTTGACTAAGTTATCTTCCTTTTCTTGAGTCAAGTCTATAGTTCTCCTTTATTTGCCAATAGTGAAACCATGTTATCTTTGGTTACATTTTCCAACTTCTAGGACTAGATATGACACACATAAAAATGCTTCTTTTAAAAATAAGCCTAGCAGAGTAAGCAGGGCCGCAAAAAAGGATTTTTTCCCAAAGTGTAGCACTTTGGACTAAGATGAAACTGCACTTTTTAAGGCTTCTCAACTATCAGAGTAAACTCTTTAATTATGTATCCCTTCCGCAATATAGTCACAAAAATGTCCAGTAGTTGCAGACTGCAGTATAAAAAGGTTGTATCTACTAAAGATGATACTGTTACACTAAAGGTGAGAATTGTGGATGTGAATCCTAACACTTTTATTCCTTTAGCTTTTTTTTTTTTTTAGTAAAAATTCTCCTTGGCAAATCATGTAAATTAACAAAAAGTTGGCGTGCAGAGAAATGCTGGTCAGCATTTTGGAGAAAGAGTAGGATACAGGTGTTTTGATAATCTGCATCTGAAATCTTCACCAATGAGAAATGTAATACTTGTAGAAAAGCAACTTCTATCCAGAATGAAGGAAGTAGATATAGAGGTACCTATAGATTTCTTTAGCTCCCACTGACTGCTATTCTTATTCTAATTGGCTAATCCTATTCTACTTACCGTATTTAAAGGAGTTTCTGAGCTAGTAGACATGGAGTTTTTAGGGAACTGTATGAAGTTTCACAAAGTGGCTGCAAGAGTGTGGTAAGTTGCAAAATAGCAGTCACAGTGTGTATAGATTGTCACAAAACATCCAGACTAAAAGAAACCTATCTTCCTAGGATCTTGAGAATCATTCAGATATTAGGTCTTCATTATGAAACACAAAATCGCCTTACCAAACCCAGGAAACTAATGAGGGTTTGAGACAAGTAGCATGGTACAGATGTGGTCTAATTCTCAAAATACCAAATTGAATACTCTGCCCTCATGAAACAAAATGAAACCCATCCCACAGAAGGGAACTGGTGGCATTCATCTTTCAAAATTGTATTTGGCTGACTAGCTAAGCTTCTAAACAATGTACATTCAATTTCTTAATGTCTCATGTTGCCTAGGGGCATTATTGGATTTTGCAAAAAGCCAGTGTTTCACTTTTATCATGTGCCAGCATTAAGGGTTGTTTTAAAAAACAAAACCCTGAAGATCAGGAGAAGCAATACTGTTCCACCATGTTGCTCAACTTTAGCTACTGAGAAATGTACTTCCCATTTTGACATCCTGCCATAGAGCAAGGAATGAAGGAAACTGCTATTACTACTTGGTGACACTGAAGAACAACTGTATTATGTGGAACTACATTATGAGAATGGAGAAACCACAATCTTGGGCAAGAAAAACATTTGACAGGAATGCAATTAAAGCCAAGCATACTTTAATGGAAAGGAAGGTCCAAACAAAGCGGGCCATCTACACTTATTCTTCTCCCTCTTCTTCATCTTCATACGAGTCAATTCCAACCTCTTCATAATCCTTCTCTAGGGCAGCCATGTCTTCCCGTGCCTCGGAGAACTCTCCTTCTTCCATGCCTTCCCCTACATACCAATGGACAAAGGCCCTCTTGGCATACATCAGATCGAATTTATGATCCAGCCGGGCCCAGGCCTCTGCAATGGCTGTGGTGTTGCTTAACATGCATACTGCTCGCTGCACCTTGGCCAGGTCTCCACCTGGAACTGCAGTTGGAGGCTGGTAATTGATGCCAACCTTGAAACCTGTGGGACACCAATCTACAAACTGAATGCTGCGCTTTGTCTTTATGGCAGCAATTGCAGCATTGACATCTTTGGGCACCACATCACCTCGGTATAAAAGGCAACAAGCCATGTATTTGCCATGTCGGGGATCGCATTTCACCATCTGGTTAGCAGGTTCAAAGCAAGCATTTGTGATCTCAGCCACGGAAAGCTGCTCATGGTAAGCCTTCTCTGCAGAGATGACTGGGGCGTAAGTAGCCAGAGGGAAATGGATGCGCGGGTATGGCACGAGGTTAGTCTGGAACTCTGTCAGGTCAACATTGAGGGCACCATCAAAACGCAAGGAAGCAGTGATGGAGGACACAATCTGGCTGATAAGGCGGTTGAGATTTGTGTAAGTTGGACGCTCAATGTCCAGGTTCCTGCGGCAGATGTCATAGATGGCTTCATTGTCCACCATGAAAGCACAGTCTGAGTGCTCAAGGGTGGTGTGAGTGGTGAGGATGGAGTTGTAGGGCTCCACCACTGCTGTGGAGATCTGTGGAGCTGGGTAAATCGCAAATTCCAGCTTGGACTTTTTTCCAAAGTCAACAGAAAGACGTTCCATCAACAAGGATGTGAATCCCGAACCTGTGCCTCCTCCAAAGCTGTGGAAGACCAAGAATCCTTGGAGTCCTGTACACTGGTCAGCCTGTTGGAAGAGCCAAAAGAAAAACTGTTGCTGAAGGGCAGCATGCTTCTTTCACCCTGATACTCTGACCTGGGAGTTCTACATGAGGGATCTATCCTTAATCATAGGATTGATGCAATTAATCATGTGGTTGTCTATTGGAAATTTGTCTTTGCTCAGTCTCCTGTTACCTCCTTTTTCCAATCTAGAAGAAGCAGCAGTGCACTTGATGGGTAGAAGTCAGTATATTATATTACACTTGTAGTAGTGAAGCACTGTCGTGAACAATACATGTGACCCAGGGCAAGCTACCATTCTATCCTCTGGCTAAAGATCAAAAGTATAAGGATACATCTCTTTACAAAGGGTTGTAAGAAAAAAATATTATTTTTAAAAAGTCCAGCTTCCCCTTTTCAGGGGTCCATGCAAACTGAGAGGATCATAAACCATTCCTCCTAATAATTTTGTGTATGGTCAGGATGTTATGAAACAGCCTTCTCTTTACCCTGACCTCATCCATAAAGATAATTCATCAGAGGGCATTCAAATAAGAACACATAGGAAGTTGCCTTGTATCAAGTTAGACCATGAGCCATGTAGCCCAGTATTGGCCATTCTAGTGATCTTCAGCTGGCATGCTGAGATCCATTAGTCAACCTAGGCAAGTTACCAGATATGGTGCTGCTGGGAAGGCCCATCCTATGCATGCTTGCCCTAAAGACAACTCGCAGATCTGCAGAAATTAAGGACTCCTTATCTATTCACATTAGCAGAGTTGTCCAATGAAATCAGGTGTTCCAGGAAGAAATTGGGTCACTAAAGCAGTGAGATGAGGGTAACAGGGCCTAAAGAAGCAGTAGGTGGCAACTACTTAAGTAAGCCACAGTACACATAGTTCTTTCTTGGCACTATCAACAAGAAAGAATTGGGTAGACAATAAAAAACCAGAATGGCATCAACTTTATAGATTTTAAACTGAACTCACATGGGCAAATCATGACATGTAACTACTGCTGCCATTGCTGGCTGGGCAACAATAAAGGGTGGAAGACCTTACAAGAGCAAAGTAGTAGCGAGAAGGTGGAAGACCTAAATTACATATTAATTTGTTCTAAATACCTTTGTCTACAGAACCTCTAGCACAACTGTATTTAGTTTAATGGGAGATTGAGTAGAATACTGAAGTAGAATGAGGTGCATTCATCCATTCCCTTAAGATCTATGCCATGGAGCTACAATGTGACAGTATCATATCCAGATTTAGATTTTCAGCAGAAGTTCTATGAAACAAAAAAGTCATCTTAAATCCTTGGCCTCCTAAGAGCCTCCCTCTAGCCCAGGGGTGGGCAACTATTTTTTCCAAGGGGCCACACGAGAGCCAAAAAATATTATGGAGGGCCGCACCTAAAGGCGGAACTACATGCTAATCTACATAATTTATTTATTTATTCACTTACTATATTTACTATATATTACACATCGTTAATATTAACATATTAATATATTAAGAAATATTCATATATTATTAGTATTAATATCATTATTATATTATAGTATATATATATAAACATAATATATTGAAATTATAATATATCATATAACATTATATTATATTTATTATATTATTTTATTATTGTTATAAAATTATTATACAATAATAATAAAAACCACTAAAATAAAATAATGCTTCCTTATAGTCCCCTTCTCTGGAGATTTTTATGCAGAGGCCAGGCAGGGGAGGCAAGCCAGGGGCCCTTAGGTGGGCCGGATAGAATCAACCAAAGGGCCGCATCCAGCCCCCGGGCCGCAGTTTGCCCACCCCTGCTCTAGCCCCAGATTCTAGTTCAGGACTGCCTGCCACCTCTCAGAAATTCCTTCTATTCTTCCCATGAGCCTTTCCCCATAATTATACCAGTTTCCGGATTCTGTCCAACACCAAGTCAATGATCTCTTTGCCAATAGTGTAGTGCCCACGAGCATAGTTGTTGGCAGCATCTTCTTTGCCAGTGATCATCTGCTCTGGATGGAAAAGCTGGCGATAAGATCCAGTACGAATTTCATCTAGAAAAAGGGGGTGATTAGGAAGAGAGGATGCCAAAGAAATGTTAAGTGACTGCTGCAATATGGCAATGGGAAATTAATTAAAGCATTTACCAAATGGAATAGAGAACCTGATTATAGCCCAAATGCCATGGAAAACCCAGAATATTCCTGGAATTGCCCCACTTCCTGTCCAACATTACTAGCAAATTAAATTGCCACTCTGCACTTCCCAGGACAGTAAATAGTTTTGATGGGGAGAAGTAGGAGAAGATGAGAGTTGTTCTTCCTTTCTGTGATATGCTACTAAATTCCACTGTCATCGTTGCTACTCACCCAGTCCTCTGGATTGTCAACTGTGGAACTAGACTACATTCTTCTTAGAGCTAAATTTGGCCTTACACCTAGATTTAGGTGATTCTATAGTTGAAGGGTTCAGATCAACACCAATATAAATGGCAGAGAAAATGCACTTCTACTCACCAATCACAGTGGGTTCCAAGTCCACAAAAACAGCCCGAGGCACGTGCTTCCCTGCGCCAGTTTCACAGAAGAAGGTCGTGAAAGAGTCATCTCCACCCCCAATGGTCTTCTCACTTGGCATCTGTCCATCTGGTTGAATCCCATGTTCCAGGCAATACAGCTCCCAGCAGGTATTGCCCATCTGCACCCCAGCCTGGCCAACATGGATGGAGATACACTCACGCTGCAGAGGAAAAATAGTTAGATTTTTTAAATCGCATGTTATCTCCAATGAGCTCAAGGTGGCACACATGCCTCTTCTCTCTTCATTTATTCTCACAACAAACTGACAATGCAAGCCATACTGGGAATACGGAACTGGCCCAAAGACTTGCTAGTGACTCAAAGAGAAAGCCCAATCAAATTACTACAGCCTTATGGTATTGGATTTTGAGTATCCTCCAGCAAGATGAGACCAGAAAGATAATAATCAAAAACTCAAAGTCGTAGACTCCGATGAAGCAAACATGGAGCAACCTGAGCACTTTTAGAAATGGCAGAGGTTTTTATCTGCCACATTGGTTCAGTTGAATATTTCTAATTCACCAGTAAGAGACAATCAACCTGTTTTGAGAGGCGTGGCTAAACAGTGTATCAAGGACAGTGGTTCTCAACCTGGGGTCCCCAGATGCTTTTGGCCTTCAACTCCCAGAAATAGCTGGTAAACTGGCTGGGATTTCTGGGAGTTGTAGGCCAAAAACATCTGGGGACTCCAGACTGGTAACCACTGATCTAGGACATTTCATAACAACATATTAGAGAGAATGACATGTAGACCAGTCTTGATGCACTTTTACTTCTAGTTCTATTGACCCAAGGAACAATAACAATACTGTATGGGACAAGCATGTCATAGCATACTGTACAGGCATGCACACAATGCAGTTTGTGGCACCTGTGCTGCAGATTGACACCTCACATTTCAAGTAATTACAACAGCAAGATCATTGACATACACCTGCAATGGTGGCAGCCACTTTCTGACATGAATAGAAGATAGAATAGGATTGTTAAGTCACTAAGAGTTACTGAAAAACTGCCACTTAGTGACTTCCGGACACTATGATACATGTTCGGAGAACATTCCCCCATGAAACGTACAGGCTGCAATCTATAAAATGCATGCAGGCCTTTTCAGTGTGCTTCTCTCTCCTACCCACCACTGCAATTCATTTCACAGGATGATGTACCACACACATACAAGCTGACAACACCCAAACTAGGAATGCGTGCTGGAACATGACAAGAGCATCCCCCCAGGACAAAGGTATCCACACAGAGAGATTACAATCCCTAGTAGAATGAAGGAAAAGTACTTTCACATTCTGCCCATGAATAACTATAAATCAGAAACCTATGTCAAGGTTGCAACTGACTATAAAGTAGCTGCAACCTCATCAAAATGAGGCATCAGCAGGTCATGCTGCAGTGTCTAATTTAGTGGCCAAGTTGGCACAGAACAAAAAAAAATCCCAAAGTGCTCATGTAGCAGGAGAGTTTATACTAGCTGGTAATTGGTCGATGACACCATCACAAGAAAGTTGGGGAAGGTGGCTATTTACAGACCCACCCAGCCTGTTGGGCAACCCAGCCCATGAACTGACAATATTCTTGCTGCAGCAGTCTGACTCTGTGCCAGCACTTTTAAGCCAGGTGCTAAATGGGTCAGGGCACAAACAACATAATCCTTTCAACAAGAACCCTTCACCTCTGACTTTGAACATCAAGAGGTGATCTATATACATTCCAGGGAGAAGGAACCAGTTAGCTGTTCTCCACAAGGCATACTGGACTGACAGACTCAGGAAGGTGGAATCCCAGTTTACAAGTCTGGTAGCCTCAGTGCTACTGGCTATTTAAAATAATATGGTCTTCAGCTAAGTGGTAAGTTCTAATTCAAGTTATATAAAAATGCAGACTATAAAACCTCAAATGATAGGGTGCTGTCTTTATCCCCTGTGCAAAGAATCCCTATTTTCTCCATATAGAAAATGAAATAATGTGGGTAAACAGCTAGACTATCAATTGTGTTCTAGAGCTTTCGGTGCTGCTCGCCCACATGCGCGCGCACACCTCTTGTTCTGTGAGATGGTTGAAAGAGATCTGCTTCCTGGGAAAAAGAGTACATAGATTTCTTTTGTCCTGCCCTCTTCAAGGCCTGGTAGCATTTACTGTTCTTCCCAGTTGCGTTTTCCATGTGTGGAGCATATATATGTTGGGCTCACAGCCTCTGAAACTCTGGCCTCAGTCAGAAAATAATTAGTGGGTTTCTGTTTGTTAATCTGCATGTTCCCAACACCTCCTCTAATATCTGCAAAGAGACATCTCTCAACTAGCCATACTCAACGCCTTCTACAACATGTTTTTCCTTGAATCATAATTCCAACAGCTAAAGAAAAAAAAATCCTGATTGCACCAAGAAAGTACAGTTTGAAATGTCTTCAGGCTGGCAACTCTTGCAACATAATGTGGTCACATTTTGTAATGGCCAATAGCTAAACAGTATAAAATGGCTGAACATAATTTTCAAGTTTCTCCTCTTCTGGATTCACCAGATGGCCTTAAGCAGGATCCTCCCTTTAGAAGACAGACACACCTTACAGAGCTTAATGTAAAAGGTCTACTGAACAATTTACCTGGAAGATTTTAAAAAATGCATACAATCTCATCCTTCCTCACCAGCTCCTTTGGGCTCCATCTAATCTACAGCATACATTATAGAAATATAGATATGGGTAATTATATCTTATATATTGAAAGCAAAATGTATTATTTCCAGTAAAGGTTTCCCCCTGAGATTAAGTCTAGTTGTGTCCAACTCTGGGAAGGGGGGGTGGGGTGCTAATCTCAATTACTAAACCAAAGAGCTGGCGTTGTCCATAGACACCTCCAAGACCATGTGGCCAACAGGACTGCATGGAGCATTATTACCTTCCCGCCAAGGGTACCTATTGATCTACTCACAACTGCTAGGCTGGCAGAAGCTGGGCCTAACAGCGGGAGTTCACCCCACTCCCCAAACTGGAACCGCCAACCTTTCAGTCAGCAAGTTCAGCAGCTCAACAGTTTAACTCACTGCACTACCAGGGGGCCTATTATTTACAGTAAATTATATTTATTATATTAACTATATTATATAATGAGAGTCAGCATTGTGTAGTGTTTTGAGTGATGGGCTATGACTGGAGAGCAGTGTTCAAATCCCTTTTAAGCCATGGAAACCCACTGGGTGACCACGTGTAGGTCCACACACCTTCCACAATGCTTCATTATTAGCCGTGCTGGCTTGGGCTTTGAGGCACTATAGTCCCTACTAGTTATCAAGTTACCAAGTGATACTGTTCCAAAAGTTTCAGCTGGGTGCTGATCTCTTTTAGTTAGCCTAATATACTTCAATAGCTGGTGTTGGACCTCATCACACTAGAGCATTAATGCACTTTAAATCCAGTTTCTGTCTCCTGCAGAATTCTGGGGTTTGAAGTTTAGGGAGGAGCCTTTAACAGCCTCAATAAACTACAAAACCCAGAATTCTGCAGGAGGCAGAAACCAGATTTAAAGTGGATTCATTCTCCAGTGTGATGAAGCACATGCAAATGACTCAGGCTCGGGGGGGGTGTTTGTGTGCTGGGAAAGGCATCTAGCAGTAATCATTTGAAACTCAAGGCATAAGGGTGTCATTCATGGGTGGTTTGGTTCTTCACATCAGGTCCATCTTTCTGAACTACCCTGTAGATGGAGATGGGGGTTTCCATACTGAGACGAGCTCTGATCACAAACAAGCATCTACACCGGTGGTGTCAAACCTGTAACCTTCCAAGTGTTTTGGATTTCAGCTCCCAGAATTCCTGACCATTGGACAAGTTGGCTAAGGCTTCTGGGAGTTAGTCTGAAACATCTGGGGCCCTTCCACACAGCCATAACAGACAGAATATCAAGGCAGATAATCCACAATATAGGGTTTGAATATCTGAGTCCACACTGCCATATAATCCAGTTCAAAGCAGAAAATGTGGGATTTTATACAGCTGTGTGGAAGGGGCTCTGGAGGACCACAACTTTGACACCTCAGATCTCCACTGTAGAATTAACACAGATTGGCATCATCATGGCTCAATGTTACATGGGAGTTGTAGTTTTACAAAGTCTATAGCCTTCTTTGCTAAAGGGGCCCAACTCCAGCTTCCGGGATTCCATAGCATTGAGCCGTGGCAAGTCAAATGGCCTCAAAATGCATTGGTTCCATAGTATAGATCTCTGTTTTCTAAACTCTGGTCAGCCAAGTGCTTTGGACTTCAGCTGGGTTGAGTTTGGGAATCAGGGGTAGATGCCCCCTAAATGTGGCTTCTGGCCCAAGCTCCTCCTTGAAGTGTGGACTAAATAAAAGAGGGAAGGAAACTGTCCTTTGGCGTCCTTGCTGGGGCTCAACACGAAGTGCTCCTACTACATTAAAGGGAAAGGCTCCCCCTTGATATTAAGTCTAATCATGTCAGACTCTGAGGGGTAGTGCTCATCTCCATTTCTAAGCTGAAGAGCCAGCGTTGTCCGTAGACACCTCCAAGGTCATGTGGCTAGCTAGCATGACTTCATGATGCGATGTTACCTTCCCGCAGGAGCAGTACCTATTGTTCTATTCACATTTATGTTTTCAAACTGCTAGGCTGGCAGAAGCTGGGGCTAACAGCGGGAGCGCACTCCACTCTCCGGATTCAAATTGCTGACCTTTTGATCACAAGTTCAGCAGCTCAGTGGTTTTTCCTGCTGCACCACCAACTACATTACGTATGGGTGAACTTGGGCCCTCCAAGTGTTTTGGACTTCAACTCCCACCATTCCTAACAACCTCAGGCCCTTTCCTTAAGTGGTTGAGGGGGGAAAGGAAAGGGTCTGAGGCTGTGAGGAATGGTGGGAGTTGAAGTCCAAAACACTTGGAGGGCCCAAGTGTGCTCATACCTGTACAACATGCTAAGAGTGGAGAGAACATGGTCAAAATTGAGAGGAGCCTGGTCTGCCTGTTAAGCTGTCTGTATGGACTGGGTAAGAGACAGTGCAATTCACAAAAGAAGTCTTCCCAGGCCCCTCCTTCCACACAGCTGTATCAAATCCATATTGAACCGGAATATATAGCAGTGTGGACTCGGATAACCCCAGTTCAAATCTTGTGGATTTTCTATGTTTCATGGCTGTGTGGAGCAACGGGTTAAACCGCTCAGCTACTGAACTTGCTGCCCAAAAAGGCTGGCGGTTCGAATCCAAGGAGCGGGGTGAGCTCCTGCTGTCAGCCCCAGCTTCTGCCAACCTAGCAGTTCGAAAACATGCAAATGTGAATAATAGATCAATAAGTACTGCTCCGGCGGTAAAGGTATCAGCGCTCCATGCTAGCCACACGACCTTGGAGGTGTCTGTGGACAACGCCGGCTTAGAAATAGAGATAAGAGCCCCTGCCCTAGACTTCATATCAAGGGGAAACCTTTTACTTTTGCTATGGCTGGGTAGAAAGGGCCCCCAGAGAGCCCCCCGCCTCCCGGGCTCCGTTTCGAAAGCTGCCTGGCCGCCCAAAACTGGTGCGCGCGTGACTTTTTCCCTCCCTCCCTTATTTAAAATGGCTCTCTTCCGCCTCCCACACCTCGGCGAGGCGCGCATTCAGAAAGTGACGCAGCCCAAAGGGAACTTCATGGCGTCGTGGGCCAGAAGCGGAGGGGGGGGGGGAGGGGAGCCTCCTTCCTTCCAGCCACTAAATATAGGGCGCAGGGCGAAGATTCCCCCCGAGATGAGACGGGAGATGCGATTACCTCCTGTTGGAGCCGAGCCCGGCTATTTCCAGCCCCGGGATTTGGCTGGAAAGCGGGCTCAGAGAGAGAGGGGGGGGGGGGTGAGCCTCTCTGCCCTTCCCCCCCTCCTCCGCCGCCTATTAATAGCCTCCCTCTGGCTTTGGACGGCGGAGAGGGCGCAAAGAGGACATTGCCCGCACGGCGCGCGTCTACACTGCACAAGGGATACCGCTTTCGAGGCGGAGGGATCCTGGGAAGGCCAAACTCCAGGCTGCACGAGGCCCCGAACTCAGCTCGAAGGCGCCCCGGGAGGGAGCACGCGAAGGGGCAAGGAAGAAGGAGCACACACAGTCTAGAGTTGGAGGAGGGAGACCCTAAAGGCCACCCCCACCCCACCCCCGCGCAATCGAAGCCCTCCCGACAGATGGCCATCCAAGCCTCTGCCTGCGTGGAAACTTCCCGAGAAGGAGCCCCCTTCCTTCCCTCCTGCCACGAGCCACTCTCTCCCGAGCCCTTAAGGCCCTTACCATGGTGCAAACGGCGGGGCTGAGCTCTCACTTCAGAGTCTGGGCGACGATATCTCTATGAGAAGCAGCAACGCCTAATGCCCGCTGCCCTGCCGCAGAGGTCTTATAAGGGAGGGGCGGGGCCTCCCGGGGCGGGGCCAGGTGATGCCCCGCCCCTTCGTGCCCTTAAAGGTTGTTGATGGGAGGCCGGCCTTTGGACGTGCTCGCTCGGCGGCTTACTGTAAATCCCCAGCCTCCGTCGTGCTGGCTCTTTCCACGCCAGAGAGACAGAAATAGAGAGGCATTTCGTGCTGGGAGCCAAGGCTGCAGCTACACCCTGGAACTCACAGTGCTTTTTAATGGGAAATTCATTAACTTATTGGAAATAAGTGCACCACAACCTGATTGCAAAGGTAAAAACGATGCCACCTTCGTTTGGCTAATGTGAATCTCCACGGACACGTGTAAACCACCCTTTGAAAATCGGTAGTCAAGAAAAAGCATGACCTTGTTAAAAGTCAACTCTGAACAAGTGATTTTCTCAAGCATGGATGTAATGGCACACAGGTAACTCAGCTGTTAAACTGAAGAACCATGTCTTTAAACTGTAAAGCAGGGGTCGGGAAACTTTTTGACTCAGAGAGCCAAGAAAGCAACATATTTGGAAATTTATTTCAGTGAGAGCCATGTAATATATATAATATATTTTAAGATTGAATTCAACTAAATGTGAGTATATACGTACATACAATAAGAAAAGGGGGATTCCCCCGGCAGAATGATGGGACACTTCAGACCTGGCTCTGGAAAAGGCATGCTCAGGACTCTGGGAAGGAAGAGAAGACAGAAGGAAGGAAGGGGGAAAGACAGACAGACTGACAGAGGAAATTAAAAAGGGAAGGGGAGAGGAATTAAAAAGAAGAACGAACTATGGAAAAGGAAGAAAAAGGGGAGAGAGACAAGGAGGGGAAAAGAAAGAAGGAAATGGGAAGGGAGGAAAGGAAAGGGTGGGGAAAAGAAAGGAAAGGGAGTGAGGAAAAAGTAAAATAATTTATTATTTTCGGCAGTTTACCCCGCTCTTCTCAGCCCCCGGAGGAGGACTCAGAGCGGCTTCCAAAAGGCACAATCCGATGCCCTCATAACAACACAGTATAAAAACAGTATAAAAGCCCTCAAACATTGACACTAAAATACATTAAAATACAATTACATTCATACAGCCTATGTATTCACCTATGTAAAACAGTGTTCTGTCCGTAAAAGCATTGAGCCCTATTAAAAACTAGTCTAAAGTGCTGTCCTGTGCTACTATGCGAACGCCTGGTCCCACATCCAAGCCTTCACTTTTTTCCTAAATGTCAGGAGGGATGGAATTGATCGTATGTCACTAGGCAGCACATTCCACAGACGAGGAGCCACCACCGAGAAGGCCCTCTCCCTCGTCCCCACCAGCCGCACCTGAGAAGCCGACGGGAGCGAGAGCAGGGCCTCCCCGGATGATCTTAAAGTACGAGGTGGGACGTAGCGGCAGATGTGTTTGGACAAATAAGCTGGGCCAGAACCGTATAGAGCGTTGAAGGTCAAAACCAGCACTTTGAATTGAGCCCGGAATAGGACAGGCAGCCAGTGGAGCTGACACAACAGGGGGGTGGTATGCTCCCTGTATGTAGCTCCAGTTAGTAGTCTGGCTGCTGCCCGTTGGACTAGTTGTAACTTCCGAACTGTCTTCAAAGGCAGCCCCACGTAGAGCGCATTGCAGTAATCTATTCGGGATGTGACCAGAGCGTGGACGACCGTAGCCAGATCAGACTTCCCAAGGTATGGGCGCAACTGGCGCACGAGTCTTAACTGTGCAAAAGCTCCCCAGGCCACCGCTGAGACCTGGGGTTCCAGGCTCAGTGATGAATCCAGGATCACTCCTAAGCTGCGAACCTGCGTCTTAAGGGGGAGTGTAACCCCATCCAACACAGGCTGTAACCCTATGCCTTGTTCGGCCTTTCAACTGACCAGGAGGACCTCTGACTTGTCTGGATTAAGTTTCAATTTGCTAGCCCTCATCCAGTCCGACACAGCAGCTAAGCACCGGTTCAAAGTCTGGACAGCCTTCTTTTCACTTCATAATGAAGTGAAAAGAAAGAAGGGGAGAGAGGGAAGTGAAAAAGGAAGGAGGAAAGGAAGACAGGGAAAAGAATAGAAGAGGAAGGAAGGAAGGGGGAAAGAGGGAGAATGGAGGAAAGAAGGAAGGGGAGAGAGGGAGGAAAAGGAAGGAGAGAAGGAAATGGTGATGGGGAGAAAGAATGAAAGGAAGAGGAAGGACAGAAGAGGGAGAATGGAGGAAAGAAGGAAGGGGAGAGAGGGAGGAAAAGGAAGGAGAGAAGGAGAAGGAAAGGGTGAAGGGGGGAAAGGAAGGAAGAAGAAGGAAGGAAGAGGGAGGTGGCAATGGCGGCGAGGAAGCGGCAGTCACGGCGCATTTGTACCACTCCTCCCCGCTGCATGCTGGGAAACCGAGGCCCAGACTGCTCTGGAGAGCCAGATGCAATCATGAAAAGAGCCACATCTGCCTCCCGAGCCATAGGTTCCCTACCCCTGCTGTAAAGGATAAAGACATGCTGCTACAAAAATATATTGGGTTAGCAGAGGATGGTTCCCAGTGCTAAGCAATCCCGCTCTCTTTCTCTAGTCTGTTTCTATCGGAAATTCCATAACATATTGGAAATAAGTGCACCGTAACCTTATTGAAAAGGTAAAAATGATGTCACATGTGAAGACCACATTTTGAAAAACACTAGTCAAGAAAAACCATAATCTTGTTAGAAGTCAACTCTTTGAACAAGTGATATTCAAAAGCATTAATGTAATGGCACAGATGTAACTCAGCTGTTAAACTGAAGAACCATGTCTTTAAACTGCCAAGGATAAAGGTATGCCGCTACAAAAATATATTGGTTAGCAGAGGATTGTTGTTTCTTTGACATTGAATTTGCCCATCCACTCTCCTTTAAAAAGCCTCTTGTTTAAAACACGCACTAAAGAGACAAAACAAGGCAGCCTTCTTTAAAAATAACATCTCAGGTTCACTAACAAACTTCTTGTATATATTCAGCATACAAGTCCATAGAAGTCCATAGTCCAACGCCTTTAAACATACAGATATAGTCCAAACTGTGTAACTGTACTCACTAAGTCTGAAAGAAGGCAAACTGCACCCACCTCCATTGAGGCCTAAAGCATACTGTACACAAAAATGGAGTCCTGTGTCTGAAGCCTTTCCCACACCAAAGAGGTACAGCCAAAGTGGCAAACCAAAATGTACATAACATATAAGTTAACAATTCTACACATTTACAAACAGTTAGTGGAGGCTTAGAAGGTTGGAAACTCCCAACAGCTTTGATACCGCTTTGACTGCCAGGGCTCCATGCGATGGGTTCGTAGGAGTTGTAGTTTAGTGAGGCAGCAGCCCTCTTGGCCAGATAAAGGTAAAGGTATCCCTTTGAGGTTAAGTCTGACTCCTTGTGTCTGACTCCTTTGTGGAGAGAAAAAGCGGGGGATAAACAATCATGATGATGATGATGATGAGTAGTAGTAGTAGTAGTATTGGTGAAGGCTTTCATGGCCGGAATCACTGGGTTGTTGTAGGTTTTTCGGGCTGTATGGCTATGTTCTAGAAGCATTCTTTCCTGACGTTTCACCTGCATCTATGGCAGGCATCCTCAGAGGTTGCGAGGTCATAATAATAATAATAATAATAGGGACTTTGAAGTGCCCTTTTCCTCCTCCCTGTATTTCCATCTTTGTACAGAGGTCTAAACACAACATTCACTTATTATTCATATCCACACCTTGTACAAATAGCCTGAAGTTGATAGTATATCTGATACTTTT